>SNQN01001268.1:15813-32837 GCA_008642245.1 Bassia scoparia
TGATTGCAATCATGGTTTGGAAACATGATTCATATCATCTCCCAAGTCAATTAACCCTCTCAATCCAAGTTCAAATCCAAGTCCCCTCAAGCTCTTACTAGAATTGAGAAATCAAGAATCAAACAAATGCCCAAGTCAAACCACACAATCCCTTGCAAAGGGTTGAATCAAGCACCTCTCATCTCACAAACAATGGGTGGCCCAATCCAAAGCAATAAGGTTTGAGAAATCACAATTCAAGGCAAATATGGTGATTGGAGAGAACAAATTATATCATCTTAGCAATGTATAGATTATAGAAGGGACAACTAGCTCTCCTAAGCTAATACACTACTCACACAACATGATTAAAACTTGAATAGCAAGGAAAACAAAGGAAAAACATGAACAAGAAGCCATTAAAGCAAGGAATTACAACAACATAAAGCGTTTCAAAGAATCTACTCAATACTAATCCAAAACATGCAAAACTATAACCAAAACCTTCACAAACACAAGGGGAAACAATCTAAAAGCAAAAGAACTCAAAAGCACAAKTATCATCAATACCCATAAAAACTTGCAAAAACGAAAATCATACAATACTAAGAGCAAACAACAATAAAACTGAAATCGAAGTATAGAAATGGAATTACCTTGAAATTTTAGGTCAAAAGCATATAAGAATTGTAAGATTTGAGCAAGAAATGAAGAAACTAGGGCGAAATGAAGAACTTGAAGCTACTCTATAATGGTGGATTGAAGGAAGAAGAACAAGATAAAAAGAAATCTGAAATTCTCTCTCTATTCTAATTGTTACACTACTCTCTACTTACTTGTTCTACTCTATGTTATGTTCTAATTGTTACTTAGTTTCTCTCTCCTAAAMCTATATATACAAAGCCCAAAATACAAGCTCATTTAATTAGAAGTTTGTCATTACTAGTTTACTGATRTGCTTCAAAGCTTCCTCCAAGTCAAGTCAACAAGCAAAAGTCAACGTCCAGGTGGTGACACGTAGGCACGTGTGGACGTGCGTGCGAGGGTGGACGCAGTTGAGTAACGCGCATGCGGGGCTGAAGAGCGGCGACGCGCCTAAAAGCGTTTTGGAAAGTCTGCAGGCGCGGGCAAGGAAGCGCGTACAGACGCGCTGAGAACCCAGGAAGCAACGTGCGGAGGCGCGGGCAAGCATGGACGCGCGTGCACGCCTAAATGATTCTAAAATGAAGTGGTTGTGCAGCGCGGACTTTCATGCGCGAGCAGAGTCGCAGTGCGACCTTGGGACGCGGTGCAGACGCGCGTGCAAACCCAAGGAGGCGGCCGCCCGCCTAAAAGTATTCTAGAAGTGGGGGTTCTCCTTCACAGCGTGCAGTCACGCACATGCAAAATATTGTGAACTGGTCAACTTCGAACGGCTACAACTTCTTGCTCGTGATGGATTGTAGCTGTAATATGCCTTTTGGGAAAAGCTCTCGGAGTCTATTTCAATGCACACAGTCTCACCTGCAAAATTCAAAGTATAAAAAAGATAATGCTCGAAGACGATGTAGAGCAAACGTCAAGTGAACATCTAGGCAAGTTGCAAATACTCACAATCTTGATTTAAGTATACAAAGATAGAAAAGGAGAGAAAACTAAAGAAAAACCTATAAAAACCACTAAAAACCAACGAAGCTTTGCAAAACTAAAACTAAGTGGAAATCTAACCAAAAGGTTAGTGAAATGAATCGAAAACACACATAATGGCCAAAATCAGAAAAAATAAATGCCTAAATGTGACCATTTTTGGCTATATCAACTATTTGGCATAGTAGTTTGTTAAACAACCCGCCTTTAATTTGCCATGATTATGGATTAAAACAAAAAATTGTTGTTGATGTCTTGACGACAATGAACTCGCAATAACTGAGTAGTGGCCACTAGACGCAGGGTGGGTAATACTTCACCCTTACCCTTGTCCCCTAATCAAGACCTTTGGTGCACTACCAGACACGGAGTCCTTCGCCTTGCTTTACGCAATTATAGCAAGGCTTAAAATGGGTTCTGCAGCTTCCCAAAAGGAGTGTGGTGCGACTTCCTTTACTCATTTCGAGTATAAACACACAACTCCAGCCATACTCACAATATGTAAAAGCAAGAACTTAATTCTAGCAAAAAAACCGAGCGCCGTTAAATTGCACCCCCCCCCCACCCCGAGAAGACGGTACCGGACCCAGTCCGCCTGGTGACGCCCCGACACCTGTACAATAAGCATATTATCAATTTGTCACTGAACGGATCCTTGAGATACTTTTACTGATGCCAAAAGGGGAAGAGACGATGTTGAAGCCTAGAGTGCTGCTAGTTTAGATTGATTCATAGTCTTAGTTTAGGGTTAGGAGTCAGCTTATTTTTGCATTTCTTTTATAGGAACTGTTGGATTACTAACTTCTTCTTTGATCATTGACTCTGCTGGTTGTGCTCAAATTTATATTGAGTACTTAATTGGAGTTTTCTATTTCTATCTTGTTGTGGTTGAAGGAACTTTGATAGTTTGTCATCATTTCTAATGGAATTTTTTGAAGTCCCTCAGGTTGATTGATGACAAACTATTACAGGAACTGGATACTTTGATTGATGATATAAGTTGGTTAGAGGAACCAACTATTATAGAATATGTTTCCCTAGGGAACCAAATATTTGTCATGTGCATGCTATGTGTTGAAACTAAACTTGTCATGTTGTAGGCGAATAGTTGATGAACAAAGTTCCAAGACTAGTGGGGAACCAGTAGGAACTTTCCCTCGACTGCTATACTGAATGTTAGTCAAAATCTTTATTGTGCATTAACAATGTTACATGTGTAGTAGTTAAGTTATTCCAAGACTTGGAGCATGGAGGCTTTCGAAGGTTTTCGAAGAAAGATACAATGCGGAGAATTGAAGTATTAAGGAAGATTCTAGTCTTTAAGATTACGATGAAGGCAAAGAAGGTTTCTACTTAATGTTTATTTAAGTCTATCGTGTAATGTGCTCCGTAGTATGATTTGTATGTTTGGGTGTTTAAAGTGTTTATAAGTATTTTGAGTCTTGTTGTGAATTCTGGTACAAGTTTGGAACATAATTCATAACACACTCAATAATGGGAACCAGGTTGGGGAACCAGGTTCTCAGTGTGGAATATATTAGCTGCGGTTATGAAAAAGATTTTTCATAAAATATTTCTTCAAAGATTTATTTTTAAAATATATCCGAGGCAGCTGGAAATTAGATGATAATAAATTTGGTTACCTTAATCCTAGGAGTATTTATCTTGTTTGATTTTATCTTTGTATTTAATCAAACAAGATATATAMATTACATCAATTATATCTTGACTTGCTAGTCAAGTTATTGTGATTTAAGGAAACTAGGGTTTCGGTTTCTAAGTCTATGTATACTCAACTAATTCTCCATATTCCACACATCTCTCTATGGTTGAAAAAGAGAATTTTTGAGAGAAAAATACTTAAGCACAAAACCCTTTCATCGAGTAATATAAAATAGCACAATTAGAGCGTAATATTTCTCTTTATTAGCTTTTAAGAAGTGAGATTAAAAAGAGAGAAAACTTGCTATTTTCAAAGCTTTCAACTGAGGGGTTGAAGGCTAGGTGAATGTTTGTGAGTTCAAACACATTGGACTTACGAGTGTAAGTCGAGTGCACATTCAGAGTTGAGTGTAGGACATGCTGGTTCTCGGAGTAGGGAAACAGCAAGGTGTGTGTTGTTTATTTTTCGGAGTAGATTCATAAATGCGCATAGGGTAGGAGGACATAKCCCATAGTTGGGTGAACCTCATTAAATTTGTGTGTCCTTTATTTATTTACTTTACGTTCCGCTGCATACAGGAACCACCAGCCCAACTGGTTCCTCACATACAATCCGAAAAAGAAGAAAAATTGACTAAGGGGACTTATCACTCAATTCACCCCCCTTCTTGAGTGCTCTAAAACCTTCATTCTCCATGTCTTTTTCAGCCATCTTTACTTGATTATATCTTACGTATTAATCCATGAAAGACAGCAAGGCGTGATTTGCGATGTTATCCATCAAGATGTCTATGTGTGGCAAAGGGTAGTCATCCTTTTGGCTTGCTTTGTTCAAATCGTAAAATGCAACACACATTCGAATCTTTCCATTCTTCTTCATAATTGGGACCACATTGGCGACCCTTTCTAGATAATGAACGRTCTTTATGAAGCCTTCCTCTAATTTATTGACTACTACTTCTTTGATCTTAAGTGCTATGTCAGGCTTCATTCTTCGCATCTTCTACTTGACGGGCTTGGCCCCTGGAATCAATGGCATGATATGTTCAGCGATTTCGGGATCAATCCCCAGAATGTCTCTTTTAAGACCACGCAAACACGTCCATGTATTCCTTCAGAGTCTTGATCAATTGAGCTCTTTCTTTGGCGGTAAGACTGCGCCTATCTTAATCATTTGCGGCTCCTCGATGCTTGAAATATCGACTTCTTCAGTATCTTTAATGATTAAATTTCTTTGCTTATGTTCTTTAATTGCATTTATGATTTCATTATCGTTTTGTTCATTTTCAGCAGTTTCAGAATTAAAGCAGTCAATTAAGGAAGATTTGGAAGAAGGCGAGGATTAACCAAAAGGCATAGTCTTATTGATTTAGAAAATCATTACATCAAAAGCAGAAGCCTTGGAGGAGGCTAAAAGAATATTGTTAGACTCAAAAGAAGGCTTAAGACCGTCTTTCACCTCACTAACACTAGACTCCCTAGGCTTAAGGTTAGACTCAGACTCTTTTTCATACTCAAATTCATCAAACATTTGACTCAGACTGTTTTTAAGTCTCAAATTCATAAAACATTTGACACTCTCTAGTAGTGAAATGAAATTTACGACCGTCTAGTGTGGTGATCTTTAAGGTCTTGCGCCATCCTCGAACAATGTTGCTAGTGGAAGCAATCATCTTGGTTGGATCCAAGGATTCGTAGCTTACCACCTCTTAAATGCTTGCATCGTCTTCTTCTTTTTCCATGCCGAAAAATAGGCTCATACCCAATGTATCGATGACAAGCGGTGTGGTTTTATTGCTGACACTATCTTCAATAAAATCACAACCTTAAAAAATTCTCCCCATCTCGTACAAAGTATCCATTGAGTGTGACCTCATAAGGAGGAATCGACGGTCCATTGCCAGCTCATTCTTCTTCAAAGAAGCGTATTTCAATGCTTGCTCCTTTATTTCTTTCTTAGTTGAGAAGTAACCTAGTCCTAATTTGTCATTATTTTGTGACAAATCCTAAGATCATTCYTGGGATGTAGTCTTATTTCTTAAGTATGGTGTGAATAATGAGATTAGCATGACAAGGATTTTCTTTGATCATGGAAGTAGAAAATCCYTAAAGTTCCTCATCTTCGTTGTCATGTTGGCCTGGACTAGTAAGATAGACTTGCCTATTTCCTTAAACTAGATAGGAGAAGCGTCAATAACTACTGGAGGGCCATGGAGTAGTAACTTGACATTTTGATGATAATATGAGGCAACAACACCTAGTTCGTGCAGCCAATGACGTCCAAGTAGTAGATGTTGAAAGTGGCTTTGACATCCGTTACATGGAATTTTGTTCGTTTCTCTATTGGGCCAGTGGAAATGTTGAGCCAAATGAGGCCTAAAGCCTATCTCTTCATATTACCATAAGCATAGATAGTTTGCGTGTTTGGTTGAAGATGATCGATCAAAATTTCGAGCAGTTGAGCGATCCTTAACGGATAGACATTGATGGCGGATCCGTTGTCAACAAAAGTCATAGGGATGTTGAATTGTCTACAAATTATAGTGATGTGTAGGGCTTTATTGTGGTGGGGCACTTTAGGTGGAAAATCGTCATCGAAAAATACCATGTAAGGTGAAACAGCATGGTTGGTTATCAAGCTAACCAATCCTTCAGGGGTTGTTTCACTTGAGATGCTATGTTCAATAAGAGCCTTAAAAAGTGCTTCACAATGACTTTTAGAGGTAACAATCAATTGCAATACATTAAATTCGGCCTTAGTATTTTGAGTTTCTTCATTATACGATTCTCCTCTTGAGGTTGGAGAAATAGAATGTCATCGTCGTTCGGCTGKGGAGTGGTGTTAAGAACACGTCCACGCCTAGTGAGCACTTGCACATAAGTGGGTGCCTTGATGATATCCTGGCCATTAAATTCATTTTCAAGATCTTCTCCTACCATTGCTTGATGGGTAGCGACATTTCCAAGATAGTCGTCTTCATCCAAATTGTCTCATAAGCAATTAACAGAAGTGTTGTTAAGAAGTAAAGTGACATTAGTTGCTTGACCTATTGGACAAATAAGAGTAGTTGTATCAAAAGCGCCTTCTTCATCAAAAGAAATCATGAGAGTGGTAAGAGGATTTAATGTGATATTCGGCTTCTTTGTGCCTAGAGGAAATGAAAGTCTTCCATCCTCTACCATGTCTTGGATCACATCTGTTATCTTAAAGCATTCTTTTGTTGTATKACCGCTACCTTGATGATACTTGCAATAGTTCAAGGGATCTCATCTTTTTGGATTTGGATCAAGAGTAGAACCAATAGGTTCAATTTTCCCTATGCTTTGAAGATGTTAAAATGCTTGAGTGTAAGTCATTTCTAATGGAAAATACTCGCGGGGTCGTGGGCGCCTGAAGCCTTAATTCCTTGAGAACTCTAGAGAAGTTTGGAGTGCGGAAATATTGTTTGAAGAGTTGTCCTTTTTGTTATTGTTCCATTTGGGCTTGTTATTTGCTTTGTTTTTTAATATGTCATCCTCAATGGCTATGCCAATGTGGTAGACCTTATCAAAAGTCTTTAGGCCCTTGTAGTGTAGATGATTTTTGTATATATTTAGGTTGCAAATTTGATATGAAATTTTCATCCAYCTTCGCYTCRGGTGGMGCARGSMMMAAATGTGYCGCGGYTTCYCYCCATCTAGAGAGAAATGTAGTAAACCCCTCTTTCTCTCCGTGCTTTAGGATTTTAWGTTCACAAGACGACATTACAGTTTGAATATTCCCTTTGTAGCGAGACATGAAAGCAAGAGCCACGTCCTCCCATGTTTCAGTTTCTTTTTCAAACTAGGAGAAGAACCATTTGTAACACATTAGAGCGAGCGAAAGTGGAAAGACCTTTTGGTAAAGAGCTGGATCGCCCCTTTGAGGCCCAAGGTGGACTTGAAAGCTTTGATATGGAAAGGTGGATCATTAGTTGTCCTGAATTGAGGGATATCATTGGCGCAGAACTTTTTAGGAAGCTTAGTAGAGGACAAGATTTTGTTGTCCAAGTTCTCATAGTAAGATGCCACATCCATGTGTTTCTTGATGAGTTTCTCCATATTATTGACCATGGCATTAGATGAAGTGCCTTCGCTATTGTTGACCTTAATAGAGAGGTCGTTGAACATTGCAGCCAAGTTTTCGACAGTCTTGGTAACCTCGTTGGTTTTACAAGTAGCTTCGTCCATGATGGATGATTGAGATGATTCAATTCTGACTTTGACTTTTTCTGAGGAGTTCTCCTTAGCGGAGGAAGATCGGTTGGTGTATATAACTACATTTGTCTCTAGCCCAAGAAGACCAATGATAAGACACCCCTTGTAATACACAAGCCAAATTGACAGAGCTAGGACCCTAATAGACTTTAAAAAAAGGCAAATTTCCCTTACACTAGACACCTTTTCAAATACTCAGCACCCACAAAAATCAGTTTTAATTTTAAAACACTTCAAATTTACTTTAAAACATTTTTCTTGATTCTTCTAGGCATTTTTGCAATATTATTGAGTTTACGACAATTTAATTAATGTTGCAATAATTAATTAAATTATTAAAAAATCTCCAAAAATTACGAAGTTTTAACACAAAATACTAGTTTTTACAAGAAATTTGTACATATTTTTCCATCATTTTTCAATTTAAGGACAAATATTTGTGAATTTGTTAAGCAATACGCGCAATCGAAAGAAACAAAACATTTTGGAAGCTTTCGGAACCTTCCAAGCCCGTGGCTTGCTCCCCAAGGATGTCTAGGTACATCCCTTAGCTTCCATTGCACTCTGTTTAACGATTGAAGGTGTAGAATATTTTCTAACCATAATTAAGTCATAAAAAAAGCAAGGCAAATCGTACAAAAAGGGAAAGAGGAGCAACAAATAAGTCTTCTTTCCTTTTTTAGCTCTGTGCCTATAAATAAGCACCCCTGGGAGTTCATTTGCACACTTTCCTAACTTTACACTTCGACATTCTGCTACTCTCTCTCTCTCTCTCTCTTTGTCTCTCTATTAGTGTCTCTTAAGCATACTCTCTCTCTCTCTCTCTCTCTCTCTCTCCCTCCCTCTCTCTCTCTCTCTCTCTCTCTCTCTCTCTCTCACTCTACATAAATTTCTCATAAATACACTACAAACACACTTAGATCTAGGGTAGTTTAAAGGTTCTAAAGGTACTACAAGGGTTCCTAAGGGTTCGATGATCCGTCCTTGGTCTAAGGCACCATGTTACAAGGTAAGTTTGAGGCCAAAGTCTCATCTCTAACCCTCTTTTGCGTGCTTGAATTAAAAAATTGGACATTCTATGTTAACTTTGGATGTAAATTGATTAACAACTATTCGACAATAAAATTAAAAGCAACCTTAGGAAAAATTTCAATTCTCGTACGAGTGCTTGCATGCTTGTAATTCACCAATATTATGTCTTAAACAAGACCGGCAAATTTCATGTTCCCACGCCTAAAAGGACAAACAATGGACAACCGGTATAAGGTACCTGGAATATGGAATTAACAACACATGACACAACAATTTAGCGAAGCACGCTTACAGTTACCAGGCCTATCTCCATTGTTCTCCTTATAGTTGGGCTACTCAACATAATTCATGATTTCAAGTTCCCTAGAGGATCCTAAGGCGTGATCGTATTTGAAGAGCCACTTGGAAGATGCACAATCAAATGAAAAATAATGAAGGAATTAAGAGACTTTCAAGTCTGTCCACTTCACCTAACAGTGATTATCCCTAGAGGAGTCACCATTTTCTAGGCATGTGCCCTTATTAGGCCTTATCCTACGTCGATATTCCTTGTGGGCTTGATCCACTGATACCGCACGTGAGTGCGTAGGGGGAGTGTTGTCGAGTAGGGAATCGTCACCATGGCTATACAAGTTAATAACGGACGGCCGAAACATTGGTGTCAATTTAGTGTCCCCATTATCTTATCCAGTATCCAAGTCGTGGGTTCGGGGACATGGTATGAAATGAATCTTTGACCCAATTTGCTCCCATGTAGCGGCCTCTACTCAATCTCATTGTAATTCCATTCGATCAAATCCATTGAATACAAGAGACATTATTCTTAGGAAACGCTCTATCAATTGTTGTGACCACTTCAAATTAATGAAATTAAAACAGAGCCTAAAACCCTATCGTCCATAATTAATCTGAATTTAATGTGAACTAAGCAACTATCGATCCTGTTTAAGCAATCAAAAGTGTCATATACATAACAATCAATAATAATATATACAAGAATTAAAAACTCAAATATATTAAAATTTACATACCTTGTATCGCTATCAACACAAAAGAAAACAAAGGTTAGAGTATCTGTTACTGACTAAAAATATTCAGTTGACTTTATTGACTAAGTGTTTGACAAGTAATGTGTGACTGGCGACGACTAAGTTTAAGTATTAACAAAGAAGACAAGCGATATTCGGCACCTCTTGAATCCAAGTATCCTTCTATATACATTAGTGCTAACGTGGGTGTCCAGTCAGCTTAGTGTATATACGATTTATCCTTTAAATAGATCTTTCGTTCGAGAATTTGCATCTGTATTTTCTGGATCTAATCTATGATCCGGGAATATCCTTTATTCGATTTCAGCTTGCTTCGATTTCAAGATTAACCTTCTAGAATATTCCAGATCAATCTCGAATTTTCTAGATTTCTCTTAGAATTTCTGAATTTATTTATTTTCGACAATTAATTTCGCAAACTTATAAAAGGCATAGAAAATCATAGAAAAATAAAAAAACTTATTTAGAAATACTAGCAAACTTAGAAAACTTAGAGGAATAAGATGAGAATAAAAATCTTAGAAATGACCTTTATAAATAACTCTAAAAAAATTWGCTAAGAAAAATGGCTTAAAAATAAAAAATAATTAAAAATAACTATTTTTCGCCTATTATTGGGCCCTTGGTGTACGATTTCTAACTCAACTTTAATTCAATTCATGCAAGTGGGTGTGGTTTGTGGAATTATTCACAACTTTCGGAAACAAWTCTAATTCTAAATGTCATACTTTTCCTCATCGGCTATTCAATTTGGGGAGACACTTTTAGGTGTCCATAGTGATGATTTATCGTGCCAACATTTTACCACTCATGTGCGTACCACATACTCCAGCATGCACATTGAACATGAATTCTTTGGCATTTTGTTGTGTGATTTAGAGCAATAAGCAACCATGAAAGCCCTTCTTGTGTAAATCTCCCTCTTGCAAGATGTATTATGAGGCCAAACATCTTAGGGATTTTTATCATTTTTGGATGCATAAGGAGGATACTCATTGTTTTGCAAGATCTTCAAAATGTGTGAATACGAAGGACCGTCTTTTTAACTTGTTGAAGGGCTTTATTCTTCAATATCTAATGCATTGACATGTGCTCAAGCTTATCGCCTTTCGATGACTAGGGGCATGTGTGTTAAATAACTCAGAATTTGAATCATTGAAGCAAAATGAGCCAAAGCATCTGCGAATTGGTTATCTTCTTGACGAAGATATGTGCAACTGTATTTTCTGGATCTAATCTATGATTCGGGAATATCCTTTATCCGATTTCAGCCTGCTTCAATTTCAAGATTAACCTTCTAGAATATTTCGGATCATTCTTGAATTTTCAAGATTTCTCTTAGAATTTCTGAATGTGTTTATTTTTGAAAATTATTTCGCAAACTTATAAAAATCGTAGAAAATCATAGAAAAATCAAACAAAATATTGAAAAACACTCGTGAACTCAGAAAAATGAGAGGAATAAGATGAGAATAAAAAATCTAAGAAATTAAATTTAGAAATAATTCAAAAAATCATTTTTTTAAGAAAAACGGAAAATAATTAAATTAAATATAATATCCTATTATTGGGCCCTTGCATTTGAGTTCAAACTCAACTTCAATTCGACTTGTGTAACAGGGTGTGGTTTATGGGTTGTGACACAACTTTCAAAATCAAATCTATTTGAAAATTTTGTACTTTTCAATATTTAGTTTTTTTAGATTATTAGCGTATATGTTTGTGATTTAAAACAAAAAAAAAGCATATTTTTTTGTTTCAATGTTTAATAATGAATATTCGGTTTATGATTTAGAATCTTAAGAATTGCGTAATTAATATTCACTTTATTAATATTTATTAATATCAACTAGTTTTTTGGCCCATTCTACGCACGGGCTTCAAAGTCCGACGATTTTCACAGTCGAAATTCAAAATTATAAAAATATTATMTGAACATATTTCGTATAAGTGTCGTTAAGTCTAAACAATTGTAAAATGAACCTACACGTCAACGAATAGAGTATAATAACAACCAAAACTAAATTCWATCACGCCAATTACAAAATTGACAAATTTTTAATTTATGAGAAATATTTGTTCATTTTCAGAAGGTTAGGAAAAAGTTATTCAACAAATTGATCCAAAAAAAATTCAAAAACTATATTACATAGAAATAATCTGCTACTTGTTTACCTCTTCGGATGGAATATAAAAATAGAGAATATTAATTTGAGTTAAGGAATGAACTCAATTAATGTACGAATAACTTGAAGGGTGTTGTTAGAAGATGAAGTTAACAATCAATACAAGAAAAAGAAAATGAAATGGGTACATATAAAGATGTTTTATGTCAGAGCATGARAAAATGTTCATATAGTCATAAGAATAATAGAAGGAATAATTGTAAACATTAAATTGCATAATTAAGAAGGATGCATAAAGATACTGTAGACGTGATATGATGTGTCGTTAGAAGGAGAAGGGAAAAATGATTTGTGTGTGAGTTGTCTAAAAAATGGCCTGTGTTTTGGGGATAGACTTTTAATAATATAAACTAGAATTTTTTTGCACGCGATGCATGCGTGAGCATGTGTCAAAGAAAGAAATGTTTATAAATTTTTTTTATATCAATAATTATTATGGTATAATGCATGCGTGAGTATCTTTAGTTGTTCATACATTATTATTCATATATGAAGTACGTCGAAAGAAATATAATGTTGAAAAAAAACTTGTGGCTAAATAATAAAGATTAGCAAATAATAATGTTACAAATACACTTAGTACAAAAACTTTATAGTAGATGACGGTTGTACTAGACAACTACAATACTAAAATTTTCAAGTTGGTCCATTAAATATGGTATCATGAATATAATATGATTAGTGTAACTCAACTTTTAATATGAAATTATTAGTTTTACATTTTTCTTCTTATTGTGTCAATCCTATCAAATTATTTTGTCTATTRAATTCTTTTTATTAGTGTAAATTAGCTTATGCAATGTTTAATTGTTACCTGTTTATTATGATAAGTGTACGGGAGCCGGAGCGTCACCGGACCGGACTGGGTCTGTAATCCCCCGTAATTTTCGGATATTCATAATTATATTTTCTTATAAATATAAAACAATTATTTTCGGGATTTTCTACGGGGTACCCCCGTGATTTTTCATTTTCCAGGAAATACCCCCATTTTTTTTTGCTTCTATGATATACCCCTAAATTTTGATAACTTTCCACAAGGTGACCTTAATGGTTAAGTTTAATTTAAAAAAAATTAAAAAAACAATAAAACAATAAAAAAAACCCAACACCACTCCCATCCTCCAATCCACCACCCCTGCCACCAAGCCGACGCCAGTCCACTGTTCCCATCATCCACCAAGCCCACCCACTCCTCCCACCACCCTCACGAGTTGCGAACCACCTTGCCCCTGCCTCCACTCCTCTCACCACCCTTGCGAAGCACCTCGACACTACCCATATTYGAACCCCCTAGAAGCGCCACCATTCGAAACCCCCCAGCAGCCACCTTCGAATATTAAACYAAACCCCACCACTCGTTGACTACCATTCGAAATTCCACCCAGATTCGAATCCCATTGCACCCTCCACCATTCGAATCCTAGCAACTCAGAATTTTCAAAATTAAAAGAAAAAACCCTCAATCTTAGGTTTATGAATTTTTGAATCCAAAATCAACGAAAAAACGCAATTAAAATCATGGATTTGCAATTCAACCCAACCTTTATCAAAGCCCTAAGTTAATTTTTGAATGAAATTTGAGTTTTGAATTGAATTAGCARTTTAAAATTGATTGGGGACRAAGAACGYGAAAGGGTAGTGGTGGATTGGGGCTGGCGGTGGCGCAGGGGCTGACGTGGTTCGCGAGGGTGGTTTGGCGAGTGGTGTGGGGCCGGTGGAGAGTGGGTCGAGGGAATTGCAGTGGATTTTGGTGGTCGTCGAAGGAGGATAGGTGGAGTGAGGGTGGGGGTGGGTGTTTTTATTTTATTATTTTGTTTTTTTTTTTAAATAAAGTTAACCTTAGTTTAGGTCAAATTAGTCATTAAGGTAACTTGATAGAGATTAGCACAAATTTAGGGGTATCATAGAAGCCCAAAAAAATTGGGTATTTCGTGGAAAATGAAAATCAGGGGTACTCGTAATAATCCCATTATTTTAATAAACCGGTGTTGTATTTTATTAAACTCTATTTGAATTATCATTATTTTCGCTTAGGAATTAATTTAGATATCCATTTTACTGGATTAGATATTATTTTTATCAAAAAAAATCTAAGGAAATAATTTAATTCTGCCATAAACTAGATAATTAAAGGGTTTATTCCTCTTTTATTCATATTCACGTCTTCCTTCATCTGAGTCTTTTTCTTTTTTTTTTTTCAAAAAAAACGAAGAAGAGATACGTGAGAGCCGAACGAAGAGAGAGGAAGGGTGCGTGTGATGTGCGTTGCTGCCTCTGCTTTCACCACCGCGGCGCGCTCGCCTGCCCGTGCACTGGAGACCGTTGGTTGGTGCTGCATTTGCTCCTGCTTGCATGTTGTTGTCGGTATCTGTCGTTGCCCATGCAGTGTGGGTCGCTGTGTTGTTGGCCGTTCTGCTGCCCCTGCCGCAGGTCGCCGCCCTCACATCACACAGACCGGTCTCCTTCTCCTTCTCTTCTTGTTTTTTTTCTTTCTTTCATGTTTAATAATGATTTGAATTGCTTTTATATTAACATACACAATGCAAATATTATACAATTATTTTAAATATGTATGTTTCTATTATTAACTTATTTAGATAGATGTAAGTTTGAATGAAATTTTAGATTGTGTTTAATTATAAAATTAGGCTGTTTAGATTGGGGATTTTCATTGTTTTAAGGGCTTAGGGAATTGTTGATAGATTTGTCTATGTATTTTGAATTGTATGACATGGAAATTGAAGTTTGAGGTAAATGATTATTTAAGTGTAATTTTTGAATTTTGATGATTTTAAATCAGGTTTTTTTATGAAATAACTTGTTTAGGAATTTGATTTAAATATGGTATACAAATGCTAAACCTCTTTTTATGCAGTTTTAATAAATTTCAGATTGTGAACTAAATATTTTTGAAGCTATAGTAGTTTGGAATAAAATGGGTTTCTTTTCAATCAAAATAACGTCAATATATAGTGTACTAGTATGAAAAGCATGTTTTGAATTGTTGAATGTTTTGGATAAAGAAAATTTTCAGGTTACCTTAAGGTTAAACTAAATGGGGGACTTCTTGTTTAAAACTAGATTTCATGATTTTTCAAGTTAGGACTATAGTATAATGATGTTACTTATCAATGGGAGGTTTTGTGTGAGGGTAAAGCACGATTTAATACTTTGGAGCCACTTAAACCTACTTAGATTGCTGTAATTAAAGTCAGTGTGTGATTCAAAGTTTTATTATTGATTAGAAGTAAGATCGTCGTAGAGGTCGATTTCTAAGATATTAAAGTGTTTGTCGTCAATTTATTCAGAGTTGTATACTTCGGGAATTTGATCTTAAGTGTGTTAGGATGTTTACTTAGAAGATGAGTAGAAAGTCCATGAAATTGGTTGGTAGTCACAGGAATTAAATTTATTTGCGTCTTGGTCTATAATTGTGGAGATTGAGTGATATGTGGATGGATTATTCATGAGGTTGATTATGGAGGTTGAATAGTAATTGTTTTAATAATAATTTCGGTTCTATTGAGGTAATTTTATATTAATGATGGATTTAAGGGAGTCAGTATCACTTGCTTATGAGGGTATTTTGATATATGGTTGAATTCAAGTAGAGTTATAAGCCTAATTACCATGTAGGTGGATTTTATTATCGTCTATGACTTAATGTGTGAATTGAGTAAGGGAAGTATTCGTAAAAGTCTGAATTGACGAGGTTTAGTTGGCTATATATGGTATGTGTCTTTGTGGTCTGTGTGAGTCATATGAACTTAATCATAGAAAATTAACAATTAAATAATAAAATATGGATGAGCAATAAAACTCTGGATTGGTGCACGTCTGGAGTACTGATAATCAGGGGTTGGGGTTGCGATTTTATTCGCTTCCTTCCGAGGGCCGTTTGATCAACGCGTCCCTCTTCAGGTTTTTCTTACTATTACTTTCATTCTGGATACTTTAATATCTGATAGGGGTTAATTGAGATCTCACTAGCTTCGGTGACGGAGTCGCGCCCGTTCACCATTTTGATGCCTTTCGACGGGGAGCATGGGGAATTGAACTATGGCACCTAGTGTGTCTGGGAGTGAACTGTGGCACCTCGTGTGTCTGGGATTTGGACAACCTTGTCTATTTCTCAAATCATATCTAATATAGTATAATATATTGAGTCATGTATTAGAGTCGAGTAAGTTATGTTGCAGGTACAACCTAATTAACAGGAGTTGTTGATGTTGATATTTTGGGATTGCGTTATATTGGAGCAGCTATATGTAATATATAATTGATAATTTTGGTCTGAGTTTGGGATCAGTTGTATATGTATAGTATTGTTAAGTGGTTATGAACACCACAATTGGGATTTCTGATCTTTTGTTTCTAAGCAGGTGTCGTAACTCGGTATGTCCAATTTTTAGGGGAGATGATGTCCGTTTGTTTTCTGATTTCGTAATTTGTATGTACTCRGCTTTGCTGATTGTGTGCTTTGTGTTGTTTGTTGTCGTCCACACTTCCTTTCTCTTGGTGGACCTGTGATGATCCTTATTTCACTTGGAAATTATGGGGAGCAGACTTTTTACAGGATTTGCAATCAGGTGACTAGCCTTGGATGGTTGGGATGAGTGAGAGCCAATCGTACTTAAATAATTTGTTCACGCATCGTGAACCTTAAAGAACGATTTTATATTTCGAGTTTATTATGTTTGAAAAGGAATTATACCGTTATTTGCGARTAAGGGCCTTGATGGTTCCAACTTGTCAAATGAGTTTTTATATTTCAAATTTTAACACTTTGGTTTGAACTATTTTCTACCTCTGATTTCCGCTGCAAAATGTTATTTTAGCCTAAACGTTTTAACACGTGGCAGTGACAAAAAAGAGAGAGAATCTGGAATACGGTGTCCGGGCAAGGGAATACTGCCTTTTTTAGGTGGCTAGCTCTCTCGATTTGACTTGTGTGTTGTGAGGAGGTTCTTGATTCATATGACGTTTTGGGCAAGGGAAAGAATGTATGTATCCTACAAAAGCCCCACTAGATTTGGCATGAGTTTTGCAGAGAGTAAATCTGTAAAACGAAAAGCCCAAAGTACTCGGTAAACCTGCAAAACAAAATACATTAGTTTTTTTACTGCACCTAGCGGTGTAATGCTGCTCGGCTTGTGTCTCTATTGCTAAAATGTACTTACGTTTTCACCTATGGTTCTGATTCACTGGGTGCTCCGTATCTTAATCTGTGGGGAATTTCCACCTCTGGTCT
>SNQN01001268.1:34549-49336 GCA_008642245.1 Bassia scoparia
TGGTTCTGATTCCAATGGGGATTTTCTGCTAACAGGTTGTCTGCCTCAATACTTCCGTTAGGACTTCCTGGGGTACTATTATCTCAATGTCCACTCTGATGCCTCTGTTAGGACTTCATGGGGAATTAGTGCGGTGTTTGTATCGATGCTTCCGTTTGGACTTCTTTGGGGAAAATCACTAGTGGAAAAATGTCCATATGATGCGACACATATGACGGGGTTTTAAAAAAATGCAACATATAGTGTGTGAAAAAAAATATCATATATGATGGGGTTTTTTGTAAACCCCATCATAAAATCATAATATATGATGAGATTTTTTGTAAACCCCATCATAAAATCATAATATATGATGGGGTTTAATAAAACGAGCACTAACAGGTTCATCTCCGAGATGAACCAAAAACCACTTATCTCATGCCATTATTGTAATTTAATGTACTTTATTTAAGTAATCAAATGCATATGAGTAGGACAAATAAAACACAAAAATTACCAAAATGACACGAGATAAGTGCATATTGGTTCATCACGGAGATGAACCAATAATTTCCCTAATAAAACCCCATCATATACTTGTTTTATTTTTCCACCAAAACAATGCACTTCATTAGAGCTTTCTACACACATAACCCAATTAACCCATTTCCAAACCCTCTTTCCTCTTTTCACTTGCTTCACTCAACCAACCCTCCTTCTCCCTGCTTTTTTCATTCGACAACCGTCACAACCCTCCTCTCCCCAATGCTATTCATCACCACCACCATTTTTTTAAAAACCCCAACAATAAGCACTGCCACGAGTATGGATCCTCTCCAATGGAGAGTCCATTTCCTTTCATGTAGTGGTTGAAAATCATCTAATTTAAATATAAAAATTGTAAAATCCCTCCTATTTTTCCCCTTAATTCATTCCCAACTACTAGATAAGGAAATGGACTGAGAAATGGAGAGGATCCATATTCTACTGCCACATATCTCCTCCTCGTCCCCCGCCACTGTTATCTACACAAAGCTGCTCTTTCTTCCTTCTCTTCGCATGCAAACTTGTTGCCCTTCTCCTTTCTCCTAGCCAACCTGCGAATCCTTACCCGTTTTTAATTTTTTTGGGCGATTTTTAATCTTTCTATTTTAGGGTTTCCTTTGATTTAGACTTGAAAAGGTCTAATTTAAGGTTTTCCCCCCTCTTTGTTGCTGCTGTTACGTTATGCCCCAATCGACCCCATTTTTAGGGTTTTAGTTTTGTAAGGTATTCTTTTAATTATTGAGTTTAATATGTGCAAAATTGTTTATGAATTTATAATTTTGTTGAAATGTTGAGTTTCGTTGGATTTATTTTGCTAATTTTGGTGATTTTCTGGTGATTATGCTCACTACTTGTCTAATGCATATCCTCTGTTTCATTCTTGCTGCTTGATAAAGTATTTGTATTAATAGGTTATTGATTTGGAATTTTGTGAATTACATGAAAAATTAAGATGACAGAAATCCTATCCCATTTTTGTTGCAAAGTGGTACTTACTTCTGCAAGAGCTAAAACTAGGACAAAACATGGTGTTGGAGTAGTTAGACTGAGGCCAATATCTTGTGTAVCAACTGAAGGTGAGAAGAAGAAGGGTGTTGTAGTTCAGAATGGGAAAGATTCTTTGGAAATGTGTCGTGTGGTTAATGGGATGTGGTAAACGAGTGGCGGATGGGGGAGCATCGATAGAGACAATATTGTCGATGCCATGCTTCAATATGCTGATGCTGGGCTTACCACTTTTGATATGGCTGATATATGTATGTAAGCAATCTGATAATTGGGATAACATAGAACTAGGCATATTGGTTGATTTGCCAATTGCTGTTTCTTGGAGGAACTTGTCCTTCAATATGTAGTTATGTGGTATATGAATGTTGTATTAAGTAGCTGATGGAATGTGTTTCTTGYATGTTAGACCTTAATTGGGAAAGTTATAAGAACTTAATTGTGCACTCTTAAAAGCTCGCTCTTTTCGAGTGATTACTTSCCTTTGAATTTCTRATTACATACATTACTAGAATAGTTCGAGGAATCATACTACTCTTCCCTCTATCTCAAGGAAGAGTTTTCAAATTAGGAAGGTAGGTTATTTAGTTTTTTTATCATTGCGTTCTGTTTTCAGATGGAACCTACTAAATCTTGTTGATAGTTGTTCAAAAACTATCTTGTACTTGTTTATATAAAAAAGTTCCTTGCCTTAGGCTTCTTGGAGAATTCCAAATGCTGTATTTTCTTCTTCTTTTGAAATGAAAAATGCAAACTAATAAGGTGTTATTTGTAAGTTAATGAAAATATTCAATTATTGAGTTTTCTTGTTAACGGAGAAAGTTGTTTATATATCAAGTTTGAGATTCGTTGCTTTACCCTAAAAACATAAAAAAGGTTTATAAACTGGCTATGAAAATTCTTTCCCATGTACCTCTCAATCCCTTATTATGGCTTGTGGTCTATTAAGCCAACATATGCTAGAGCTAGACAATGAAAGCCCCACTGAAAAGTCAGGAATCGGAAAGCTACTTGAAGCGCAAACTAATTCCTTCTAAGTTCAACCTTAATGTAGATAAGGTGATCAAAGGATCAATCCACAGATAAAAGTTGTTTATTTCTTAGGTAAAGGCCGTCTCTAGTTGGCTTATACTTTCCAATGTTTGTATCATATCAGTCCTTTTCTATTAGATTTAAAGATAAATATGTATTATAAAGAATAGTGTTGCTTTACTTGATTTAACATAATTGTAGTAGATATCTTACAAAATCTCTATACACTCAGACTTTAATCTCTCTGTCATCTAATGGAATAGAGGCTTTAATTTATTATTAAAGTAATAAGACAAGAAAATTATAATTAGGAGAAAAAAGACGACATGTAATTAGATTTTTTGCCCTCCTCTTTGATTAAAAAACTAGTTGGAATTATACTCAGTGCATTACGAATGCATCCATCTTACTCTTACACTTCTGAATTTGTTTGTATTATAACTCTTATTGTGACATTTGATATTGGCACACGCAATGAAACACTTATTCAAGTTTATGTTGCGTACTAAGTATTCTCCATTAGTTGTATAACACTTGAGATTCATAATAATAAGTATTCTCCCCATTAGTTGATGAGTAGTTAGGTTAGTTCATAGAAATGCACAATTCTATTATGCTCTTTGACCATGAAATATTATTAATTGTTGTTTGTTTGTCTCTAGGCATATTAAATGCAGGATTTTTTTCAAGTCGACAAACATTTATGTGCAAAACGCTAGGGAGGAACTTGTAAGCTTTAGATTTCTCAAGTGAAGTAGGTGTGGTTTCCAGAATTATGATTTCCATCACATTGTAGCCTCAATGTGTTTAGCAAGATATTTTAATAATTGACATGATTGTATCTTGTATGCGATGACGGCGTTAGAGTCTGCATTGATTCATCTGTTGTGATAGCTCTTAATCATGGATGCATAAGTCTTAGTGACGCTCTCTAGAGACAAGCATTGTCGATTGGCAAGCAACAGCTGTAGGTTCAGAGCCAACAAAAGCAGTGGAATGCCAGCACCTGCAGCACTATGATAGCTGAATTATTTCTTTCCATTTGACTTATAATAGATTGATTCTTTTTCAAGCCTATTCGCTCAAATGGATAGAAGGCAATGTGCAGTGCACATTAATGTAGGTTCACAGTCCTACATAGGTAAATCAATCTATTTTTAGAATGTATTGTTATGAATATATGCATATGTTATGATATTATATGTATATGATAATATGTATATGTATCGATGAATTATGTATAAGTATATGATATGTATATGATATGATATGCGTATATGTTATATGTACTAATGTATAATGTATATGTATATGTATATGTGCTATGTTATGTATATTGTATATGTAATATGTTATATGTATATGTATATGTTAATGTTCTGTATAGTTATATGTATATGATATAGTATATGTATATGTATGTATATTGTTATGTATATGTATATGTATATGTATATGTATTGCTATATATTGTATATGTATTTTATATTATATGATCATGTTTGTATATGGTATATATTCATATTGTATATGTATATGTTAGTATATGTATATTGTATTGTATATGCTATATGTTATGTAAATGTATATGTATATGTATTATTTATGTACATGTACATGTGATATGTTAATGTACATGTACCATTGTACATGTACATGTCGTGTACGTGTCACAATGTGTTACGTGTATATGTTTAGGTATATTATTTTTTTAATAAAAAAATTGTATTATATGATGGGGTTATTTGGATAACTGCATCATATAGTTAGAAGTATATGAGGGGGTTTACGACAAAACCYCATCATATACTTATACTTATATGTCGGTGTTTTCGGAAAAATCGCTTAACCGCTTCATATACTAGTATTTATATGATGGGGTTTTCATCTATAACCGCTTCATATAGTTAAACTATATGATGGGGTTATAACCCCATCATATAGTCCTCTTTATTTTATGTCGCAGTCCCATATGATGAGGTTCAATCTGCGGCATATATCCCTTGGAAAAACCCCATCATATCGGCTTTTTTCTACTAGTGAATGAAATGGTGTCCGTATTGATGCCTCCGTTTGGACCTGGTGCTTGCTTGAACTTTCTTTATCCCGTCTCGGCTAGTCGTCCGGGAAGATTAACATATTGGTAACGCAGCGTATAGCCACGATCGCGTATAGCGAATGTCATTTTGCTAGTGGGTTCTTGATCTACTGTATCCCATCTCGGTTAGTCGTACGGAGAATTAACTTGAGGTAACGTCGCGTATAGCTACGATTGCGTATAGCATTTTCTTTTTGCTGGTGTGTGGTGTGTGCTTGATCTGTTTTATCCCATCTCGGCTAGTCGTACAAGAGAATTAACTTGAGGTAACGTCGCGTATAGCTACGATTGCGTATAGCATTGTCTTTTTGCTGGTGTGTGGTGTGTGCTTGATCTGTTTTATCCCATCTCGGCTAGTCGTACAAGAGAATTAACTTGAGGTAACGTCGCGTATAGCCACGATTGTGTATAGCAACGTTTTTTGTGAATGTTTGCATTGCGTATACACAATCGAGCTAACGCTTGGCCCGTGCAAGGATGATACAACTTCGACTAGGGACTGTGTGCTATGACTTTGATTTGCTTTCGACATTCACATTCGCTTACGGCTCGTCGTAGCTTCGTAGGTGTATTTTTGTAACGATTTGATGACTTTCGAGCCCACTTAGCTTGCTCACGGACATTTTGGTCATTGTCCATGACTTTKAAAGTTGGTTGGAATTCTCGGGATGTACCAACGACATTTGAATGCAACGGGCTTTGCGCGTACACAAGTAGGCCCACGAGAAGGCTTGATTTTCGAGCCAAAAATAGGTCGAATCTTAGCGCAATAATTACACCCAGTATTCGACTTATTTTGGTCGAATTTTCGTGCCTTATTTGGTGCTTTTACCTCATTTGCCATTTGTCTCTTGCTTTGTCTATTGCAAACTCTCTCTAAACTCCATTGCTACACCTTGGAAATGCTTGGAAAGGCTTTGCTTCCTCATCAAATCCCAAGTTCAAGTAAGTTCACTGCACCGAACTTGACATTCACTTGTAACTTGCAATTGTAATACCCAAAATCATGTCATTTGAATATGCCTTGTCAATTTGTTTAATTGAACTGGGGCTTTCTCCCTTGCTTGTGTTTGTTTGTTTTGGCTTGTTCATGTGTATGTGAGTTATGTCATTGTAATTGAAGAAGATGATGAATAGTAGCTAATTATGCCCAGGCCTTGTTGAGTTATGCACATGCCTTGTTTATTCTTACTTGTTGATGATAGAATAAACCTTCCCATGCATATTTACAACAATGTGGATACCCATGTATGATTTTACCATTGTAAGTAACTTAAACTTGAAAAACACTTGTTAATGGTGATTACTTGCTAAATTGAGGATCATAACATGTGAGTGAGTCTATACACCTTCATGAAATCCTGGTTGCATATAAAATTTGCGAGTGGAATTATGCATTCCGTTAGGCATGCATACTCATAGGGGAAAAAGGGGTGTTCTTTCTCGCCTTTCTGGTTGCTTGCCTATTGTTCCAATTGATAGGAAATCGTGCATTTCCTTCTACCATGGTTGTGTTGATTAGATGTAAGCCCCTAGAGGGCTTTTTGTATGTGTGTGGGATGTCCATTTTTAGCCGTTATGTTGCCCGTTTGTTTTCTTGATCTTTGTCCGGTTATGCTTGTAGCATGTCAGTGTGGAGAGGAAAACAAGTGCGCAGTTCCCGTCAGAGATGGAAGGCGACCAATTGGGATAATTCTGAGTTGCTCCCAAGATCACAAGGTTTCTATCTGTCTGAGGAATGGACGAGTATGTTGCTTTCACTTTTCTGGTTGTCTTTTGTTTTGCCTTGTTTGCTAATTCTTGTATCATCTCTTGTGCAGAGCAATTACCATAGTCGGACATACGGGACCTCTCATACGATTGTCGATATCTTTCGTAAAGTTTTTTTTAGCGCCGTCGAGGTGTATTGGACATCCTCGCGCAATGCGGCTTCCAGGATTTTGGTCTCAACCTGGTTACACAGTCGTACTCACTTGCTCCCAAGATTCTGGTGTTCGGCCTGATGGAGTGGTTCTGGGACACCACGAACACATTTCACTTCCCGTGGAGGGAAAAGGCCGTAACCCCCTACGATTTTGCTATGTTGACAGGGCTTGCTTTCAATGAAAAGCTTGTCCCCTTGGATGACGAGATCAGGCTTTCTGATCCTTTTTTGGACGAGTGGCTGGGTCCTATTGCTTCCAACCTACGAGCAGAGAGCGTGGATAATCGGGCATCACAGAGCGTGCTCATGGAGGGCCTGGAGCTGGCTGGCACCACCGGTGAGCAGTCTGCCAGGAACTTTATCCTAGTGATGCTTTGCACGGTATTGTGTCCTGATAAGGGCACGGGGAGAAGAATTCAGTTGTATCCTCCTATGGCTAGGGCGGATTCAGCTATGCTGTTCTAATGCATTCTATGAGGTTATACTGCCTTCAGGTGGATGGCGCCGCGATCCCTGCACTGACTGGCTCCTGGAGAGTGCTCGAGGTAATTTTCTTTTACTTTTACCGATCTGTTTGCATTTGCTTTGCTTTTTTTGCTTGACCCCATCGGTTGTACTTGTAGTTTTGGGCTTATGAGTACTTTCCATGCATGAGCTTTGTGCTTGGGTTGAATCCTCAAGTACAACATGCTAGATGGCATGTGATGATCCGGTGGATGCCCCGAGACACTCCGTCTAGGACAGGTGGGCTCTAGCAGCCGAGGAGGATTTTCCGCCAACTGAACCCAGCTTATGTGAGTTTCGCTATCCCTTACATGTAAGCTTTTATTGATTGCCTTGTAATCTTAACCACTTCTTGCTACATGTGGAGTGGCGAAGATGGAGGCGAGTGGGGAATGCGAGACCGATGAGGTTCGCTGCAGCACTTGAGCTCGCCAAGAGGTAATGCCTTTTCTGGGGACCTCAAGGGCCTATTTGGTACCTTGGGGAGTGAGTGGTGAGGCAGCATAGCCTTTCTGTACCTGTAGTGCCTCAGGATCCTCCAGTCACTATGATGGACGAGGAGTTGTTGGTCGCCACATTGTCCAACGACTTGAGTCATGGTGAGGCGGTGGGGTACCACCTCCTACTTGGTGATAGAGGTTTGGACGCCTATGCGCGTTTCATTGAGGATCGACTATCCCCCCCGAGTCGAGCTAGTTACTGAGGTATGAGTTTGCTTATCCATATCTTTTTTTTGCATTTGATTTATACTAGTTGTGCATTAACTTTGACTTGGCTTGTGCAGCTTGATTATGACCTCGGTGAGATCTCCTTTGCTGACTTGAGGATCTGCCCTGACCTAGAAGAGTTCATTGGGCCTGCTCCTCCGGCCGCTAGGCGTGTTCATAACTCGATGCCCCTTGGAGCTGGACAGGTAGGGAACATTTCGATTTTGCCTTTTCATGCCAGTATTCACTCATGTGCTGACTTATTTGTTTTGCGAAATAGATGCATCGGGCATGCGTTATGAGGCTGATGGGAATAATAGATGCTTGGAAGCATGCCTATTGTCAATTGAGAGACTCGATAAGTGCACCAAATCTCGTGATGTCATTGTTTTATAYGGCACGAAGCCGTTTTTTAAGACGACGTCGATCGTCTTGTGTTGTTGTGTATGTTGCATTGSGTTGTTGAGGCGAATGYCGGCTCGTTCCCTCTTGCAAATGCAGGGTAGGACCTAAATTGGACTAAGAACTGCGTGCCATCGTGCATGGGAGCAGCTAAAAGAAACGAAATCGTCCAAAACAAACCCAAATTGGGCGTAATAGTGCCCATGTTGGGGCGCAATTACGCCAAGAATCGAGCCTTTTTTGCTTGATTTTTTTATTTTTAACAAGTTTGTTTGGCCTTATTGCTTATAAATAAGGGTTTATGTACGCCCTAATTCATTCATTACAGCCTCAGTAGTGCTTAAAAACCTCTCTTACATTGCTTAGAACTTCATTTAATTCATTACATCAAAGAATTTGCAACAAATCAAATGGAGAGAGACCTTGCTAATGCTTTGAATGATGTGCTTCGAAACTTGGATGCTCATGAAAGGAAGTACCTTGGAAGGCTAAATTGTGATGTTCTCTTGGCTTTAAGGTATGTAAGTCTCGATACAAACCTTCTTTATGTTGCTATATTCCTRTGGGACCCGTTGATGCATTGTTTTCGCCTTCGGGACAAGGAAATTGTTCCTTTGCCTGAGGAACTTGGTGCTATTATTGACTGGCCTATTGCTAGTCTTCCTTGTATCCCTAATACTGCCGATCGCTTTTTTGATGAATATTAGCAATATTTGAGACTTAGCCCAACTATTTCACGACGCATAGTGCATGGTCGGGAAATTGATTTGCTTGCCTTAATTGACTATATTGCTAGCGATGCTTCTTGCCGTAGAGTTTATCGTAGACGTGCAATTATGATATACTTTTCTGCACGTTTCCTGTTTGTCCATGGGAAAACCGAATGTTGGTCATGCTAGCATTATTTCTATTTTTTGAGCAATGTGAGGCTAGTCGTACTCTTATGCCGTTGTGYACGGGGGAGTTATTCATGATGCTTGACCGCCTTAAGCAGGATGCACACGCGCCCTTATCTTGATGTACCGTTTTACTGCTGGTATAATATTTCGTCTGAATATTTGCAACATAGTGCATTTATACAAATATTATTTCTTGTTTATTGATGTGATTACTAAATATTGCACATGCTGTTGTTTCATGAATGATTTGGCTGATGGAGCGTTTGAGCCTAGTTGAGGCGCCCCTAAATCCTGTCAAATATTCTGCTAAGGGATTCTTTTCCCGTAAGAGGGTCAATGTCAACAAGTCTCAACATGAGTGGATTCTTATAGTTGTTGACCGTGGCATTCTCGTACGGTGGACTATCCCATGGTGGGGTATTACGAGTATGGTGCATACTCGCTTGTCTTCATATGTGCGTGTGGCTAGCTTGACTGCGTTGACCTTTTATTTCCCTTCAAGGKTGATGAGGCAATTCGGGAAAGTTTAACTTATTCCCGCTGTTGACACGGTTCGTCCTGAGGACAAGCGTTTGTATTCGGGCAATGCCATAGAGTGGGAGAAGTATTGGGAATCCCATTCTACACTTGAGGTGGCCCCACTTGCTTGAGGTGACCATAAGATTTCTACTCATTACCGTGTCTGATTGAATACCATTATGTGATGAGCCATGCTAAGACAAGACGTGCGGAGCAGAAGGACCTTTACAAGAGTAAGAGATTGGATTGTGACACTATTGAGACCCGTGTTGCTAAGTCTAGAGGTATTTCTGCTAAGGACAAACTTGGTCCTAAGAAGGTTCCCGTTTGGAGTAGGCTTGAAAGACTTCCTCCTATGAGGATTGACTCGAAAGTTACTAAAAGAAGACTCGGGTCTAATGAGATGCTTTGAGGGGATGCTAAAGGAAAAGGGAAGTATTGGATTGACCCAAGAGACGCAAATGGGTGAGGAAGCCTAAAGTTGAGAGCTCAGGTGCAAAGAAGGATGATCTCAAGGAGCAAGAAGAGGAGAGGAAGGAGTGATTGCTTTTTTCCACAACTCTTGTTTAATTTAATGTTTGTTTTTTTAATGAGTTAATAAAGTGATTGGCATGCGAGCCGCTTTTGCATGTAATAAGTGAATTTGGAACTTGAAATTCCCTTTTTGTATTGTAGTTGCTCAATTTTAATTACAATTAGTAATAAATTACAAACTTGCATTACTTTTTATACATTGTTTTTACTTTGAGCATTTTGAAGAAAACTTCGTTCAATTGCCGCTTGACTGTTGTTCACTTGCGAATACAAAAACAAGTAGGGCACTTGTTATTGTGGCCGAGCCCCCGGGCGAGGCTGCCTACGTATCCATAAGGAATCAGGCCATCCGTAGTTGTGATGCATGGTGCTATTGTATTGTTGAGACGCGGTGCGCGTGTATGGCTTAGATATAGTACTTCTTAAGCCAGTCTAAGTTGGTGAGGATTTAGAAATTATCACCATTCGTGTCCATTAGTTGAACTTCCCCTTTTGGTAAGATCTTCTTGACAATGTAAGGACCTTCCCAATTAGGACGAAACTTGCCTCGAGGATCTAGAACTGTTTTGCGAAGTGCTTTAAGGACCAAATCACCTTCTTTGATGTCTCGTAATTTGACTCGCTTATTGAAGTACCTTTCAACCCTCTTTTGGTATGCATGCGCATTATGTAAGGCTGCTAGCTGTTTTTCGTCGAGGAAAGTTGACTCATCGAATCTCGCTCTTACCCATTCTGCTTGCAGGAGCTTGTCTTCTAAGACAATGCGTAGAGACGGGATCTCTTGTTCTACTGGTTGAACAGCTTCGGCACCATAGACCAGTGAGAAAGAAGTAGCTCCCGTTGAAGTGAGAATAAAGGTCCTATAACCCCATAAAGTGAAGTGTAGCTTTTGCGGTCAATCTTAATAATTCTCTATCATCTTAGAGATAATTGTTTTGAGGTTTTTGTTAGCTGCTTCGACTGCCCCCATTGGCTTGTGGCATGTATGGTGATGACTTATGGTGCTGAATCTTATATTTGGCAATCAGATCCACACATTCTGCTTGAAAGTGGGTGTCGTTGTCACTAATGATTTCATGAGGCACCCTATAGCGACAGATGATGTTGTTTTCTATGAATTTTGTGATGTGGATTTATAAGCAAGATGCTCACAAATCCCTTGAATACCACGAATAAAGGACGAATAGAAGGATATTTCCCAAAGAATGGGAATAAAATGAATGAAAATAACTTCAAAGCCCGAGATTAACCACAGAATTTGAAGGATCTTAACTCACAAAGTGGAACCAACTCCAAAGAAGCAATAGACAATGTAGCTAATCAAGTGAATTTCCAGACCAACCACAAAACTCACAAGGTTTTCTCTGAATTAACAAAGAGGAATTTTTTGACAAGAATAAACTGATCTCTTATTAAAATATTCAGACTTATTTATAACACAAAATAGTATCTAAAACTAACTAAGATATTTAAGGAAAGATATAAATCTTATCCAGAAATTATCCTAACTAATTATATCCTAAAATATCCTAACAATATCTAATAAAACTAACCCTAACTGAATCTAATCTAAGATATTATTCCAACTAACAAATTAGAATAATATCCTAACTAACTAACTAATCTACTCCTAATAATTCGAATTTTTCCAAAAATAAGCAAAATAAATCTAACTAAAATAATTAATCCTAACAAATATTTGACAATAATAATAAAAAAAAGCTAATAATAATGATCTAATCCCTATCCAGATCATTTTGCCACGTGCTTAGCCTAGAGCTTAGCATATGACGCTGCTTCGACCCACTTTGTGACGTAATCTATGGCCACAAGTATAAATTCATGACCTCCTTGCTTGGGCGACGTAATCATCACTATTATGTCTATTCCCCATGTAGAGAAAGGCCATGGAGAGACGAATGTGGATAGGAGAGATGGAGGAACTTGTTGTGCATTGGAATATTTTTGCAAGGTGTGGAACGTACCAATGTATTGCATGCAATCCCTTTCCATGGTGGTCTAGTAATATCCCAATTTGATTATCTTAGAGGCCAGGAGCCTGCTATTCATGTGGGTGCCACAGATTCCATCATGGACGTGCTCCATGATTGTTTTGCTTATTTGTTGAGTGATGCAAAGTAGGTGGAGACCATTGTAGTGGTGCTTATAGAGTTCTCCACCTTCGAGTAGGTACTTAGATGCGAGATGCCTCAGAGCCCTTTGTTGCTTCTTTTGTTGCACTAGAAGGTTGTTCGCCAGTTTCTAGGTAGTCTTTGATGTCTTTGTACCATGGCTCTTCTGGATCGAGGTTGGGCACCTCATTTGTTACGTATAAAGTGCAGACTTATGCTTGTTCTTGTCTCCACTCAATGACTAGGGGCATTTGGGTCACTAAACTCAGAATTCGCACCCTGGATGCGAGCTTTGCTAGTGCATTTGCAAASTGATTATCTTCATGTCGTAGGTAGGTGTCTTCGACTTCGTCTACCTGGGATGCAATGTTCTCGAGATAGGACTTATACGGAGCAAGGCTTTAACTTCGTCCCTTCCATTGGTCTAAAATCTAGTTTATGATAAGTGAGGAATCACCATATACCCATAATCTCTTAACGTTAAGTGCAACGGCAGTTTGTAGACCTAGAATACATGCTTTGCACTCTACGGCATTATTGTTAGTGACGTTGAAGTCCATCTTGACGGAAATTGGGGTGTGCTCCTCTTGTGGTGAGATAAGAAGCACTCAAACTCCATATCCTTTTTATTAGATGCGCCATCGAAGTATAACGACCAACTTTCTTCCTCGGTCATCATAAGTTCCTCATTAGGATAGTCAAAGTCTTGAGGCAGGACCTCATTTGGAGAGTCAGCTAAGAATTCGGAGACAATACTACCTTTGATGCCTTTTTGAGGCACGAACTTAAGTTCAAATTCGACGAGCATAACCATCAATCTAGACATGCATCCGTTGACTGCTGGCTTTTCAAAGAGGTATTTCAGAGGATCCTCTTTGCATACAATGTGTATTGTATGTGTGAGCAAGTAATGCTGAAGCTTTCGCGATGCCCACACTAAAGCCAAGCATAGTTTCTCTAGGGTAGAGTACCGTTCYKCGTATGGAAGAAGCTTCTTGTTGAGGTAGTAGATTGCACTTTCCTTGCTGTCGATTTCTTGAGCAAGCATTGCCCCAACGGCGGTGTTTGTTGCTGTAAGATAGAGTCGTAACAGCTGCCCAAGGCGAGCAGGAGCTAACACAGGATGATTGGTGAGATATTCCTTGATCCTGTCGAAAGCTTGTCGACAACTATCATCCCATTTCTTAGGTGCACCTTTCTTCAGTTTCTTAAAGTTGGGTTCACAGACCATTGTGAGCATGGATATGAACCTACTGATGTACTAGAGTCGACCCAAGAACCCTCGGATCTCCTTTTCATTTTGCGGTGCCCTGAGTGACATGATGGCTTTGATCTTTGTTTGATCGACCTCGATGCCTCGAGAGCTGATGATAAAACCTAAGAGCTTACCTGAAGTGACCCCGAATGCACATTTTTGTTGATTAAGACTCATGTTGAACTGTAGGAGTCTCTGGAAGAACTTCCTTAGTGCAAGGGTATGTCCTTCACGGTCTTTTGACTWAACGATCATGTCATCGACATAAACCTTTACTTCTTTATGTTTTGTGTCGTGAAGTAGAGTAGTGGTAGCTCGTTGGTATGTGGCGCCTGTATTTTTGAGACCAAAAGGCCTCACAGTTTAGCAATATAGCCCCCACGGAGTGGTGAAGGTTGTCTTTTCCATGTCTTCTTCAGCCATTTTGACTTGATTATACCCCGCATACACATCCATGAATCACAGCAAGGCATGATCTGTTGTGTTGTCTACGAGAACGTCTATGTGTGTTAGAGGGAAGTCGTCTTTCGGACTTGCTTTGTTTAAGTYACGAAAATCAACACACATTCGAACTCGTACATCTTTCTTAGGTACTGGAACCACATTTTCTATCCATTAAGGATAGTTGACGACCTTAATGAAGCACGCATTGTGTTGMTTAATGACTTCCTGCAGAATGCTAAGGGCAAGATCTAGTTTCATATGATGGAGCTTTTGTTTGACTTGCTTATCCCCTTCTTTGAGCGGAATTCTTTGCAGTGCGATGTCTAGATTAATCTCTGCATGTCTTCATAGGACCAAGTAAAAACATCCCGGAATCATTCAGTGTTGCAACGAGTTCATCTCTTTCTTGCGGACTCAGAGTCAGACCAATCTGTATCTCCCGCGGCGTGTCATTGTTGGAGATGTCTACCTTTTCTGTTTGCTCGATGACGGAACTTTTCTTTTCGTGCTCTTCCATTTTCTTTATTAACTCATTGTTGTTTTGTTTGTTTTCGAGTTGTGAATTAAAGCAATCAAAAGAATGAAAAGAGGAGTAAGCAGAAAGGAGCATGTTATTAAACTCTAAAGAGAGTACAGATAAGTTTGTCTCCGAAAAGACTTGATTGACGAGGAAGAGGGGGATACTAGGATCCTTGACAGACTCAGGAGGACATTCCCTGGGACTAGCTATCCTAGCTTCTACAACACTAGACTCAGATTCAGTCTGAGATTCAGAATCCTCGAGCATTGGTCCTTTGCCCATGGTGC
>SNQN01001268.1:52689-62741 GCA_008642245.1 Bassia scoparia
GGGGAGGCTCCCTATTTATAGGCAAGGGTCGAAATCGACCAAAAACAACAAGTTTTTGGGCGCAATTACGCCGAAAATTAGGCGTAATCACGCCCAAAATTGGGCGCAATTGCGCCCAGTACTTACCTGGATTTTGGCCGATTTACTTGCCTCGAATAGCGTGATTGCGATTGTATAATATCGTAATATAATCGTTCGTGACGTTACACAATTATATTTCGATATTATTGCGATTGTGTCGGATTTTATTGCGATATTCGAGATTGTTATACCGTAAGATAATGAAATAATATCGTAAGATAATCGTATAAAATATATACGCGATTTTATACGATCATAGTTGATATTATTGCGATTATGGCTGATATTACGACGATGCTCGGGATTTTCGGTTCCCTCGGGACGCGTGTCTCGTGGCGAAAATCCTGGGATGGCTCGCTTTGCTCGATTTTGCGTTTTTTGCTTAAGAAATTCATAAATATTAAACCATAAATCGGAAAATTATGCAAAAAAATATGAAAAAATTTCTTGTGAAGGGTAGGGTGCTGCGCTAAAGTTTTGTGAATTTTTGAATKGTGTTTATAACTTAATTAATTATCGCAAAATTAATTAAATCGCTGAAAATTCCGAAAAATTGCCAAAAATCCTTAGCAAAATTCCGAAAAATTCTAGAAAATGTTTCAAAATAAAATAAAACTATTTGAAGATTAAAACTTATTTTTAGGTGCTAAATATCTGAAATAGGTGTTCGGTGCAAGGGAATCTATCTTTTTATAGGGCTTGTCATGGTCTTAGCTCTCTCGATTTGACTTGTGTGTTGCGAGGGGTGTCTTATCATTGGCCGTTTTGATCTGGGTACAAATGTATGTATCTACAATAAGAAAAGAAAATCACTCTAAATATTGTTTATTTATTAGTATAGTTGACATTTCAAATGCAATACCATATTAAACTTGTATAACATTTATGGCAAACTGACAATTGAAGAGTAAAAAGAGATTATTAGTTTTTWAAAAAAACCATTGTAATTTAATTCATTGAGGGTGCATGCGACATTTCATAGGGGGACACCATTGCTCCCCCTTGGCWTATATGATAGAGATAAATGTACTAGTCTTTTATGCACGCGATACGTGCAACTTAATTTTTATCTTTTTATTGTTTTAGTGCTCCGTGAAATTTATTCATGAGATTTTTTTATAGTTTTATTGTTGTCTTTCTGAAGATCTAGTCTTGATTTTGGACATTAAGTCTTGTTTATTTTGTGAGACAAAAAWAAAATCTTCAGAAAATTAAATATAAGTTGAAAAATCATTGAACATTTACTATTAATTGAAGTCTCGTGTTTTATTTATGTATTGAAATTCAACATTATTTTAGCTTATGTACATCTAATGTCTATTATACGTGTTGCAAAATACTAAAAAACTTSGATGGATAAAAAAAACACATTAAAACATAGGTGTAGACACTTAAAAATGTCTCCCCAAAAGAGTAATCAGTGATGAAACATACCGCGTCTCGCGATTGTTTCGACTTAGAAAAGATTGTTTGAACTCACAAAAGTTGAAATACGTAAGGTCATACTCGGAACTATTGAGCAAGGACAAATAACGGTGGCAAAAAAATTTTTTAATTATTTCTATTTTAAGCTTTTATTTTCATTTTTATAGGATTTTTAAATAATTATTTTTTTTGTGACTCCAGTAATTTACCCCTTCATTTGCACTCTTTCACCTTTTTTCTTGATGCTCTCCAGTATTTTAGATTATTGTTTCTGATTTTCTATATTTTTCTATGATTTGTATAAGTTTTTATACGTAGAAAACAAAAAAAATACAAAATACACACAAAGAATATTCCCGGAAATACGTGGAACCTTCTAGATACACTCTAGAACTCCTAGCTTTGGAGAGAAAGTGGGTGTCTAGGTGCTGATCAATCAAAGCGAATCAGGGCAAATCACTTATTGTATCGGCAAATAAATCGGAGAGAATCAAAAAACACGCGATGGAGAATAATCCTTGTGTATTATACACGAGTCTGCGTGATATCACGCAGGTCGTCCTGCGTATTATTTACGCACAGGGTTTTTTTCGCCTCCTTCGTACCTTCTCGTTGCTGATTAAATACGTGCCTATTGCTCATTGGTCGATAAAGTACGGGGACACAGTCTATTTCTTTCTTCTCCGTCCCTAACTTGCGTATTCCTTCTCTCGACCGCTCTCATCACTACTCCTCTCACCACTCTGGTATATACATTCGTTCTTGAGTTCTAAGCATCGGGATTCATTGTTTCGATTCAAAAGCGATAACACTAGTTTATTTCTGAGATAGTGAAGCTCAGCGCCTAAACACACTCGTTCTCGTGGCCGCTTGTAAAATTAAATGATCGTATACGGAGAGTTTGATTCTAATTAACAAACATGTAGAAACTGCACCATTATAATTATTCCATGTAAATATGTAGGAAGCGTTAACGTTTTCATATTTCGTTCTTTTTATTCTATTTCAGTTATAATTACCACTTGGTCAATACTAACGACTTTCTTTCCTTGTATAGCGAATCAAGCGGAAGGTTCATTTCGCTCGTAGTTTTATTAGAACTAACATTTGTTTTGTTGTCCTTGTTTATAGCGAATCAAGGCGGAAGATTCATTTCGCTCGTTTTTTATTGACGAAATAACATTTGTTTTGTTTGCAGATTCGGGGTAAGATTGGTTGTATATTGTTTTGGAATTTGCATTACTTCGGCTTGTATGGTATGTAGACCATCATTTAATATAGTTTGGCTAATAGAAGACCCGGAAATTATGTAATCCACTTAATAATCAGGTATAATTTGGACAACCGGTTTTTAGGCACACGTTTAATTTTATTAACCCAAAGTGTCACACATTTCTAGGTTAGGTAATCTCTTTACATAATAGAACACGACTTTCGTAAGTATCTTGTATGGGTTAGTAGCTTCTAAGGTGCAAATGTAAGTTATGTGCATGTCAATAACCGTGCATGAATGGTTGCAATGAGAACCGAGTAGAGGGCTACATGCGGCGAACTTGGTTACAGACATCTGTACGTTACCATGTCCCCGAACCCAAACTGGTTACTGGATCAGAACGTGGGGCCATGTATATTTGCACCACGTTTCGGGCGTCTGTGAATAACCTTTATTAGGCACGGTGGCGCTCCCCTTACTCGACAACACTACCCAACGCACTCGACTGTTAGGTCGGCGGCTCCGTGGCCAAGCCCACGCAAAATGCACCTCTCGATGTTAGTACCGCCACTGCGCCCGCTATACGCTTGAGGGGCGGCCACACGTCCTACAATAGGTACTTGTGTTTATTATTGAATTGTATGTTCCCGTGTTATTCGTAGTCATTTTTTTTTTGTATATCTTTTTTATCAGAAAATTTAATGCATCGTAAAAATATAGTTTTTTTTTCCCTTCATTTATTTGAGAGTCAATTTAAACATTCAATTCAATAATATTTTTTTTACTATTAACTTATTACTTGGGGAAACATTCTTTTTTTCATTTTGTAATTTGAGTGAATTATGCTTTAATTTGATCTTAACTGAATTTTTACGTGGATTAAATGTTATATTGGGCTATATTTTTTGAACTATATGTAACATTAATTGTGGAATTGATTATGTTACAATTCGCAAATAATTTGAATTATTTTTTGAATGTTTTCTTTGTCTAATTATCGTTATTATACAAGGGAAGGGGGAAGGTGGTGACGGTGGTGTCTTTTGTGGCTAAATGCCTAGGCTTTTAATTCATCACGTGCACTCCATGTGAGATGCCTAAGGGGTGCGTGACCTCTACTTACCTAAGGGCTAAGGAGGTTGTGTATTACTTATGGCTAATGCCTAGAATGGCAAGTGTAATAGAAACGAGACAAACTAAACCCTACATGGGAAGAGAAATCTCCCTTAAGAGAGCATAGGATCGTGATACTTGGCACAACATGATTGGCCAAGTGTTCACCCCAAAGCTCTATAAATACCCCTCATGGRGGAATGTGATAATCATAGTGTAATCATTGAAAAGACCCTAATCTTACGGTTAATCTCTTAATCTTTGCTTATTTACTTACTTACCCCCTTTAGACACATACTTACTTAAGCATCGGAAGGGAGATAATTCTATAAGGATTATTCTCCTTTGTGCARGTGTTTGGGAGTGTCAAGAGGAGGACATGCCATTCACTTAGGGAAGCAGCAGCTTGAGTAGCAACGCGAATAAGCCAACTTACCTCACGCGTCTACAAGTGGTACTATTCTGTGAGCTAAGGGCTACAACAGTTAGCGTCGTCTGTGGGGAAATAAGCGATTCAAAATAGCTGAGGCTGATAAAAGCAACAAGCCTAGGGCACCTAACGTGAATGAGGAATCAAAGATCCACAGTAAGGAATCAAAAGCTACAAAGAGTCTCAGTAAGCCTAGAAAGGCTCAAGGCTCACGACAAGCAATTAAGAAAAAGATGAGAGAACTTTTCGAAGAGATGCCTCCAGTGAATGAAGATCATACAACGCAACTTGGGGAAGAAACTCTTGACCTTGATGAAGGAAACGAGGATTCGAAATATGTCACTAAAGAGATGTTGGAGGAAAATTTCGTTAGTAAGAGAACCTTACAAGAAGAAATTAAGAAGGGGTTTGAGGAGTTGCAAAAACGCATAAGTTCTTTGACCAAGGAAAACTAGACTTTGAAAGCAGAAAAAGARCAACAGTTGAAAGAAGCTAAGAAGGGAAAGTCTACAACTAAGTCCAGGTTTTCCGAGAAAAGTGGCAAAGTTACTGAGAGAGCAGGATCGGAACTCAAGGTGTCCAAGCCAGTACCTTTGAAATTCAAAGCATCCCATGGTCGTTCGGGAATGACGACTAAAAAGAAAAACCCTTCACAAGTCCCACAAAGCACATATTGGGAAGACGAGGCTGAGTCTTCCCAGAGTAGTCCAGTGTCCGAGGATGTGCGGACCCTCATTGAGAAAAAAAATGCCGATACAGCTTGAAATGATGTCAGACACCTATTGGACAGGAAAAGAATGGARAGGCAAGTTCGAGAGTTGAACGAACAGGCAAGAGAGCAATCAGCGACGGGTTCCACTCCTCTTTGCTCTGATGTCTCCCACTTGCTATGGATGTTTAGAGACTATTCATTTCATGAACCACGAGTTCTAATTTCACGTTAAGACGGAGGGTTGCCTCAAGTAGGTGCCTATGGAATGAACGGCCAGCTCAGTGAGCAGCTGCGATCCATTTCTTTGTCTCAAACAACCCCCTTCTCCTCTGCGATAATGCTAGCCCCGCGTATGACCAAAGTAAAATGCCCCACCGTGGAGGCTTATGATGGCAAGTCTAATCCTGACGACCATCTGGCAATGTATAAGCATTTGATGTTAACCACACAGGCCGATGATGCCACTTGGTGTAGATATTTCCCCGTAACTCTCAAGGGAGTTGCTGAGAAATGGTTTAGTACGTGGATTGCCAGCAGGGTGTATCAATAACTTTTTTKAACTAAGCATACTATTTCTTCACCACTTTATGGCTAACCGCCAGGAACGAAAGAGTAGTATGCATTTGGGGAAAATCTCCCAAAGAGAGAATGAAAGTCTGAGGAGTTATGTGAGAAGGTTTAACAACGAGACTCTCTAAATTCTAGGATTGTCCGATGAAGTGATCATGGATAACTTCTGCCGAGGATTGCTCGACGGTAGCCACTTTAAGTTCAAGATGATTAGAAAGAAGTGCTCAACTCTTAAGGAAGTCTTGAGGGAGGTTGAAGACTACATGGAGGCAGAGGAGATATGTTCCATGACAAGGGGCAAGGCATAGACAGACACATCGTCCACAGAACCCCTCTCACAAAAAAATGATCAGAATGATAGAAATGACAGGAAGCGACAAGGAACAAGGAACATCTCAGAAAGTAAGAAAAATTTTCAAGAAAGAAAAAGGAGAAGGATGGACAATGGTCCAAAGAATTAAGTACACCAAAGGCCTATATGAATTCTATTTAGAAGCAAAGAGGAAAGTGAAAATCGACGACCCCCCTCCTATTCGGAAGGAGAAAAAAAAAAGAGATCCGAACAAATATTGCAAGTTCCACCGGGACATTAGCCATTGGAATAGTGATTGCTTCAACATGAAGAAAGATCTAGATGCCTTGGCTCTGAAGGATGAGTTACCCAAACATCTGGTAAAAAACATACGGGATGCTGACGCATCAAAGGCTGGGAAGCCAAGGGAACAAAGCCCATATAGAGGAGACTTTGGTATTGTTTCAGTCACATGATCTCTAGAGGGTTTGCCTTTGGAGGCCCTACTGTCAGGAGCCAAAAAGATTATGCAAGGATTTCGGCTCAGGCTACGGAGGCCGAGGAAGACATAGAGGACGTGTTTCAAGATGTCTTGTTRTGTGAAAAGGAAAGAGGCCCATTGGTCACTCCACATGATGACCCCTTGGTCGTAGAACTCAAAGTGGTTGATAAGCAGGTACGACGGATACTTGTTTACACGGGAAGCTCATTAGACATAATCAGTATTGAGTGTCTGAACAAGCTCAAGTATGACGACAACTCTCTTGTCCGAGTTCACAATCTCATTATTGGGTTTGGGGGCGGTGTTATCCATCCTGTTTTGGACAGTAACCCTAGATCTCCGGATGGGCTGGGGTAACCAATGTAGGCATATGAAGGTCAAATTTCTGGTGGTTAAAAACCTATCAACCTATAACATTACCCTTGGGCGTCCCACACTTAATGGGGCAAAATGTGTAATAGTGAATCATCTTATGTTTRTGATGKTTGTATGCGACGATGGGTCCTTTGCTTCAGTACATGGAGATCAGCAACTGGCTAGAGAGTGTTATCTGACAACTGTCAAGCCACTTGCTGGGGGCAAGGACAAGCCAAAAGTGATCGATGTTGAGGAGATCAAGCCTAACAGAAAGAGGAAATCAGGAGAAATCAAGATGGTGCATGGAGCACATCAAGAAGCTACGACAGTTCATGGACTCTGCCAAGTGGCGTCTAAGCCGACTTCGGGAAAGGAAATACTCGAGGACTTTGTCTTAGACAAGTCACAGCCTGACTGAACCGTCAAAGTAGGGCAGGTCCCCGAAACTTCAGTCGGTCAAGAGATAAGGAATTTGTTACAAGAATACAAAGATGTCTTTGCATTCAAAGTCGAAGAAATGACAAGTATTCGTCCAGAAATTGCACAACATGCCTTAAACGTTGATTCGAGTCGAAAAACCGTCATTCAGAAGATGAGTAATCTTGGATAGGTAAGAAGCAAGGCAGCCGATGAAGAGGTTAAGAAATTGTTGGACGTAGGATTTATTAGACCATGCCAATACCCTGAATGGGTTTCCAATGTAATCCTAGTTCCCATACCAAATGGGAGCTGGAGGATGTGTGTTGACTGCACCGACTTGAACAATGTATGTCCCAAGGATCCATTCCCGCTGCCTAAGATAGATATGCTAGTGRACGCAACGGCTGGGCATGAAGCTATGAGCTTTGTGGACGCCTATTCAGGCTTTCACCAAATACCCCTTAAGAGGGAGGACCAAGACAAGACAGCTTTTGTCATGGACAATGGGCTGTATTGTTATAAGGTTATGTCTTTTGGTCTGAAGAATGCACCAGCCACCTTTCAAAGGTGTGTCAACACTATCTTTGCTCGGAAAATAGGCAGGAATGTTGAGCCTTATATTGACGATATGATCATAAAACGAAAGGAGTTGGCTGATCATCCACAAGATCTCAAATAAACCTTTGAAACACTCAAACACTATCAGATGAAGTTGAATCCGAAAAACTATGTCTTTGGAGTGACGTCAGGTAAGTTCTTGGGATTCTTAGTGGATGAGAGGGGTATAGAAGCAAACCCAGACAAGGTACAGGCAGTGTTTGACATGAAGTCTCCTACAACTGTCAAGGAAGTACAAAAAYTAACAGGTTGCCTAGTAGCTTTAGGGAGATTCCTGTCCAAATCTGGAGACAAGTGCCAACCATTTTTCAAAGCAATCAGAAAAAATTGTAAGTTTGAATAGACTCAAGAAGCGGAAGAGGCATTCGTGAAATTGAAATAGCACCTGCCCTCATTGCCAAGGCTGGCCATCCCCAWGGTAGGAGAAACACTCTMTCTCTACCTTGCGGTATTAGACCATGCCTTATCAACAGTTCTCGTGGCAGAAAGGGAAGGGTCTCAACTCCCAATTTATTTTGTAACTCATGTCCTGCAAAGTGCGGAGCTGAGATATGCGACAACAGAAAAGTTTGGCCTGACATTGTTGACAGCTTGGCAAAAGCTCAAACCATATTTCTYAGCACATAAGATCGTCGTTTATACCGACCAGCCCATCAAGCAGCCCTTGACAAAGCTGGAGGCCTCGGGAAGGATGTTGAGATGGGCTTTGAACCTTAGCGCTCGTGATATCTYGTTCGAGCCTAGGAAAGCCATTAAGGGGCAAGCCCTGGCAGATTTTATTGTTGAAACCACCTGGTTTCTAAATCCGGAGGGGCAAAATGATGTGTAGACGTTGTTTGTTGATTGGTCTTCTACTCAGAATGGTTGTGGAGTAGGTATTTTGCTTAAGTCCCCTAAAGGAGATACATTCGAGTATGCCATGAAATTCAAATTTCAGACGTCAAACAATGAGGCTGAGTATGCCCTAGTGGCTGGTATCAAGATGTGCCTGATAGAAGCGATGTCTGACTCACAACTGATAGTGAGCCAGGTAAACGGCAAATATGAGGCGCGAGATGATAGTATGGTCAAGTACCTAGAATTGGTGAAAAAGGAAACCCAAGACTTGGAGAAGTTTGTGTTGATGCAGGTATCGAGATCAAAAAACAATCAGGCAAATGCGTTGTCCAAACTAGCTAGCTCCGCTACGGGAGATGCTCCCACGTCTGTCTTTTGGGAAGTTAAGGACAAACGGAGCATTGATGATCTTGAATACACCAACTTCATAGATAGGGGCAATTCATGGATGGATGACATAGTCAAATAAAAAATTGAAGGAGTCCTGCCCGATGACCCGTTGCGGGCTAAATATGTCAAACAACATGACTCTTGGTTTGTCTATTGGAATGATGAGCTCTACAAGAAGTCACACTCCCATCCACTGTTAAAGTGTGTTACCCCTRAAAAAGGTTTGGAAATTTTGGAAGACATCCATGAAGGGTTTTGCGGTTCTCATATAGGGGCAAGGGATCTGGCATGTAAGCCTTGCGGACGGGTGATTTTTGGCCAAGTTTGAGGAAGGATGCACTAGCATTGGTAAGGAAATGCCGAATATGTTAGATAAATGGAAATCTTCACCAGAGGCCTGCCACTGATTTATCCACTTTTCTCTCCCCAATCCCTTTTGCCAAGTGGGGAATGGATRTACYTGGTCCTTTTCCTCAGGCATCAAGGCAACGAAAGTTTGTACTAGTAGCTTTGGTAGTGAGAAATTGAATATGGGCTATGGTAAGGGTTTGAGTTAATTGAACTAGAAGAAGGGTCACAAGCACAAGCACATTGATAGAAACAAGAGTCCAATTTATATACTTAAGGTCTGGATCTAGGTGAGCTATAGGTCGGCTTGGTTAGGTCTGAGGGGTACCACACCTAAGAGGGAGTAGAGCTGAGTCCAATTTCACCACCTCAAATTTGGTGATGTATGGCCGAGATACTCCTTGAATACACGCATCCAGTAACACGTGCACACGCGGCATGGGCGGGATGGGATTGACCTTAGCCACATGATCAAGTAACCACGTGGACCAAGGTAAGATCCCCCCTTATGGAGGTCTCAAGCATAGAACATGCCCATAATGAGACCAGGGAGCCTAAGACGTGACCTCATGCGAGAGGTCGCATGTGCAATCCAATTAATTATGAAAATGGAACTACGAGACTTTCAAGTCTGTCCACTCACCTAACGGTGATTATCCCCAGTGAAGTCGCCAAAAACTGTAAGGCTCACCCCCTTCGGGGGTTGACCTCAGCTTCAGTGTCATGGAATTGAGCCATGGAATC
>SNQN01001268.1:67825-79659 GCA_008642245.1 Bassia scoparia
TTAGGTACCTAACGTGTCCAACGTTACATAAGAAGGGACACGTTAGGTACCTAACGTGTCCAAGGTTATATAAGAAGGGACACGTTAGGTAATTTAATGTGTCAAACGTTGCATAAGAAGGGACACATTAGATACCTAATGTGTCCAATGTTATATAAGAAGGGACACGTTAGGTAGACTAATATGTCCAATGTTAGCTAAGAGGGGACACGTCAGGTAGGCTAACGTGTCCAACACTACATAATGGGGGACACGCTAGATATACTAATGTGTCCAATGTTAGAAAATAGGTGATGCGTTAGGATATAAATTTATTTTTATCAATAAATTCATAATGTTCCCGTACAATATATAAAAATCAAAATATTTAAATAATTATAAAAATATTTCAAACACCATATATATTTCGATTTCGTAGATAATTTCATTATCTAATAATATTCCAAATACCACATTTCGATTCCGTACATAATTTCAGTACATAAATACAACAAAATTAGAATTCATAATCAGTTAACTTCAATTAATTACTAAAATCCTAAAATAGAAACTACACACAGTGATTGATGAAATAGTTGCACCAGATATCACGAACATCATCAATCTCCTCTTGCGAATATGGTGCCGATGAAAAATGCTATAATGTTAAAAACAAAATATTAAAACAATATCACGCTTGTAAGGAAATATTAAAACTATATCACACTTGTGAGGAAATATTAAAACTATATATGTCACATGCTTGTAAAAACTAATACAAATTATTTAAGTAATTTAAGGATATTTACCTAATCCAAATTACTTTGTTTGTCTGATATAAGTGAGATTATATTATGTATAGTTATCATCACATAATAACCACACTCAAAACCAATCAAAATCAGACCTACACAGATAAGGCATAATTTGATGCTCCCAATAACAACTACACAGAGCTAATGTCATTGTTCTTATAAATGACAAAAGAACACAACCCAATTAGACCTCAAAATTAGCCATTATATAGCAACAATTAATTTTCAAGCTATCTTTTAAGATGACTTCAAAAATTGCAGAGCATATATTAAACAAACAATAATACAATTTAATTTTTTCACTAATGAAAAAGAGGTTATAAAATTCATGTAAGCATGTTACTACTCCCCAACTTATGCTTATTCAATAATTCTAAATAATTACCCTGTATTTGGGAAAACAGGGAGGACATAAAGAAAAACACAACCAAGAATGGATAGATATGTAAGCTTGAGAGAAATTTAGAAATACCACAACAATTGACGACTAAAACTCGTATAAATGGCAGCATTTTAGCCATTTCAGAAGTGCTTAAACAAGCAGACATTAAAAAGTTTAGAAGAGTCCTTACACCAATATTTGATACACAATCAACCTTGTTCTTGTCCAATGCTATTAGCCAAAATTATGCATCAACTCCATGAACCCACAAATTGGCCTCTTGGCTGAAGCTCATAGATAAAAGCTTTGGTACAGTCCCCTGCTTATTGGCTATTGCAATCCCCTTTCTAAGTCCTATATTAATATTCACTATATTGCAGGAAAACATGGGGGAGAATTAGGAGGTGGATTTTCACAATAACGGTTTCAGAGTGCCACATGTTATACCGGGAAAAAAATAAAGATGGTTGTTTSAATGAGATCTCCCTCGTTTAAAACCTCATAGTTTAGACAAAACGCATACTTAATTAAGCAAAAAAAGAAGCAAAATTCACAAAACATAAATCCAAACAAAGCTCACACAAAATTCCAACGAAACCTAGGATTTCACCATGAAATAGAACTAAAACTCGTAATTCTAACAAAACACAATTAAAATTAGCATAATAATTCAAAGAAACTCAATTGTTGAACAAAAATTGCATAAATTTATCAATTCATAAACAATTCTACACGAAATTAATGGAAAAAGATGAGGGAAAAAAAGAAGAATACCTTATCAATCRAAACCTTAAATAAAAAATCGAAACCATTCGAATTTCAAGAAAAACCCCCCTGATTGAATGCAAGATACTCTTAGAAGCAAAGGATTAAGGGCGTTCTAAGCAAAATCGAGCTTGCTAGCTTTTCCCCAAATTCTGGGGTTTGTAATGAAAATGTCATGACAAACAAGAAATTAGTGTTGCAAATGGATCATTTTAACAAAAATTAAGGGGAATCGACCCCATGCAAACCTGAAAAGATGAGGGAGGATCGATAGTTAGAAGCCTAACGGGACAAAGAAACTGAAAAGAGTGAACTAAAAATTGAAAAAGAGACAAAATTTTGTTAAGCAAATAACCCAGTTTTGATATTGCCAAATAAGATTTGTAACACAAATTTTTATTGGAACAATATAAAATAATAGTCTTCTTAAATTATATCTAACATGTAACCTTACATTTCTTTTGATATTACTTCGAATGTTTTGTAACAACATTGTGCTCATGGATGGTTAAATAGGCTAACACGTCTTTGTAATGTTGTTCAAAAAAAGTGATTTGTAACTAACATGATGTGTTGGTACAAATCAAGGGTTACTTGATCCTGTTATACTCAATAGTGTTGGGTTGATTAGGAGTGCATATTGAACTCTATCGACATCGTAATTATGTTGAATCGACACATTATTTAATGTGCTATATACAAATTAGAAACTGAGATGCAAGCATAGGGTTATGCGTCTATTGTTTAGTTGGGAGTACCAATCAGCTTTAAGCTGATCGTGTAACTTATCGTCTTAGAAGCGACACAATAATCTTATCGCGTCGCACTATTATGTAAAAGGAACATAGAGTTTGTTTGGTCCGTTGTATTTATTAGGGGAACCGATTATTGCATTTAATATTCGTGTCCCCATATTAAGCTTATTAATGGGACATACTTTACGGCCATATAATTTAGAAGGTGAATAATAGTTTGGAAGGTCGTATTCAGTATTAGAGGGGCCTTATATTGAGGGCACTAGTCGATGTCCGTATTTATACAAAGGACATCCACACCCTCCCATGGAGCATATTTTATGCGTCGGATATTTCCTAGAAGGGATACAAGAGTTATTGTGTCCTTGTTTTTAGAGGGGACACGAATTCAACCTATGCGTTCCTATTACTGTTATAAGGGACACAATAATGTTAGGCGTCGCAGATATATTATTTGAGGGGACCAAGTAGCGATGTTTGCAAAAAAATCAACATCCTTTGTGTCCCATATTAATAAAACGAATAGGACGCATAGCTTTGGCGTCTAATTTTATACATGGGACCGATAGGGGGTCACCTTAGGTGTTTTGTAGTAGTGTATTTTTAACAACGGCTCAGATTGAACTTGAATGGTAGGAGGATTGAATTGAGGCTTAAAAGAAGTGATGTAAGGGATATTGAAGCATAAGTTGCAAACGGACACTATGAGCATAATGGTACATCAATATAGACTTTCGGGACTTAAAGGAGCACGTGATTAGGTGTCTACTAGTTAAGCCCACCCTTGCACAGTAGTCTGGAGAAGCCAAAGTTTGTAAGAACGTGTCAAAGTGCGCACTAGTTAGCGACTATATGTACGTAATCTATATGGAATTAGCTAAAGAGCTAACCCTCAGAATCGGTTGCAAAATTGATATCTGAATGTGTCTCGAGAGCAATTAGATGACAATCTGAATGGCTAGTGCAAAATAGCTAGCATGTGGCAAATAGTACTTGAAAATGATAAAATCCCTAATTGGGATTTAGGACTAGCATGACAATGGAATATAGTCTGATTATGCAGGTAGAGAGACTTGTATGCAATTTAGCTTGTGACCCGTGACCTTGAAATTGAAAAGGTTTTCTAAAGGTGCATTGTTCTGGTCTAATGCTAAAGGTAAGGTAAGGGTGACCTAATTCTTGAAAATAGCTTGGGAAACACGAAAAAAAAACGAGCGTACATACGCTTAAATTTGAGCGTATATACGCTCAAAGGAAGCATATATACGCTCACTTTAAGCGTATATACGCTCGATTTTTAGACTTTTCGGGAATATTTTGTACCGGTTTGGCTCGATTTTCTTGCCGTATTTCGCACCAAATATTCGAGAAATATATTTTACTTAGCCAAGTAAAAGACTCTAGATTTTTCTGGCTATTGCGGCAAGAACAACCACTTTCCGGAACGTTCGAGCACGCTCTAGAATATTCCGGAAAGTTCTAGAATAATCGGAATAAAAGMTAWCAAAAATATCATAGAAAAATCATAAAAAATTATGAAAAATTCCCAAAAATCTCAAAATAGAAGAATTTAAATAAAGAGAAAGAAAACGTCAGGGGCGTGCTACGTGAAATTACAAAAATGCCCCTGCCATGCTAAAGCACCTTAGAAACTTTAAAAAAATTATGAAAAATTGTGAGAAAAATCTAGAAAATAGAAAAAAATACTAGCAATGTCCGAAAGTCATTTACGGCCTAATGAAATTACAAAAATTCCCCTAAGACTCAGATAGAATCCAAAAAAATCATGGAAAAATCCCGAAAAATCAAAGGAAATTCCTAGCAAGCTATTTTTAACAACGGCTCCGATTCAGACTTGAATTGGTATGGAGGGATGATATAAGGCTTAGAAAAGAGTGTATGTAAGGTGACACTTGAGCATAATTCGAAAACGGACCTATTGCAATACGGTACAATCATCATAGACTTTCGGGAACTAAATGAAGCACCGAATTAGGTGTCTACACTGATGTCCAAAATTTATCTGGAAGAACATCATCTCTGGATTTGGAGTGCCTCAATCCATTGTCCTTGACAATGGTCCTCAGTTTTATTCTACTGAGCTCACCAACTAGCTAGCCCAACAAGGAACGACGGGACACTTTTCTTCGGTATCTCCCGCTTAGGCAAATGGCCAAGTGGAGGCATTCAACAAGATAATCTGCAGCGGTATCAAAAAGAAGTTGGATGATGCAAAAGGCCTGTAGGTTGAGGAGCTCTATAATTTCCTATGGTCCATACGGACAACGGCTGAGAACTCAACTGGGAGTCACCCTTCATGTTAGTATATGGATCAGAAGCAGTGCTACCAATTGAGATGTTAGAGCCTACCATGAGGGTAATGATGTATGATAAAGAAGGAAACTGGGCTGCCATGAGGCATAACTTGGATCTACTTCTTGAAACTAGGGGCAACGCCTTACTCAGGCAACAAATCTATATGTTGAAGATGACTCGAGAATACAATAGGCGGGTGTCCCCTCGAACCTTGAAGTTGGGAGATTTGGTTCTTAAAAAGATGGAAACTCAAGGTAGGGAAAAGGAATAGGGCAAGCTTACCCCAAATTGGGAGGGTTCATACCGGATCTGTGAAGTCTTGAGGGATGGAACTTTCAAGCTTAAGTCAGTAGATGGACAGAGACTACCAATGGCATGGAATGTGGACAACCTCAAAAAGCATTATGTCTCGTGACTATAGTTGAAGTGTGACACAATCCTGTAAAATTGACGATGTAATGAAATGGCTTTGCCAAGAATGAATGAAATCTATGATTGGGCACGAAGCCTATGTTTGTGAGAAATATTTTTTGAGTATCAAATATGCTTTCAAGCAATCAAACAAAAAAAAACAACTGGCTAAATCTCTAGCCAAATAATTTCCGTGACCCAAAGAAAAAATACGAGGGAGTCAAAAAGTGTACAAACACAACAATGTCCTAAGTAAATAAGGCAAGGAGTCTAAAAGTGTAAAACACCAAAATATCCATAAGCCTAGAGGTAATCGGCAAATTTTTTGGCTGGTATGACTAAGGCCGATTAATAAGGCTTAATAACTAACTAAAGCTAACAGTAAGAATATGTGGCCTAATCACTAAAGTTGAATATTAAGGCTTGTGTTCCCAAAAGGGCGAGAAAGAAGCGGTTAACTGAAATACCYGTCTAACTTTTCAATTAATGGACGTAAGGGATGCCTCGTAAGTTTGAGGGCAATCAATAGAGATTGATTGACTCGGCACTCCTAGTACAATCCTGAGTCCATCAATCTTGAACTTCCAAACTTCGAGGCCTCCTTTCAATATACATGTGATTCGTAAAATAGGAAATAAAGTCGGCTGCGTAAACTGTGGAAAAGTTTGTCACTTTTTTATATTATATAAGAATAGGGGAATAAAGTCGAGTCGGCAGATATAATCAAATTGCTTCATTAATAACTAGGATAAAATTAACACCGAAGTAGCTCGCCAGAATCTCATACAGAGTAAGGTAAACAGATAGCTCGAATGAAAAGATCAACATGAAAAGATAAGCATCAAGCAAAGTTGAGACAGAATATCATGACAAGAGTAAGGTATCAAGAATGCGAATGAACAAACCATTAAATCTGAATATAACAACAGAAACACGGCTGATCATTACATCTAAAAAAAACCTCCGATGTGATCACACCCAACTTCCAACCGTCCTTATAGGCGTCCGGCTGGACCTGGCCGAAGAAGCTCTTCTTGGCTTCATTGAGCCTTGACACTGGTTACGATCCTACTTCTCGTCCTTAGGCCCTGACTTTAGCACAAACATGATTACTCGAATGCCACTCGAACTCGACTTAACCTCTTCAGCTAGCCTTTGCATCGCAGGAGAGTCTTGCCGCTGCCTTCTGGAATTTCTCAAAGGAACCCCCACCAAGCTTTCCTTAAATAGTACGGGTCATGAAAGTTGAGCAAGCTTCTCGTGGTCTTCAAGTTCTTGTGCCAGGACGAGTTCCTGGTAAGACTCTGTATGCTCTCAGGACAAGCAGTTGTTGCCCGGTGACAGACGGCATGATTTGGGCGGATACCTTCTACTGTGGACAAGATTGTAAAGAGTAAGGCAATTAGCGGATATAGATGATAAAACGTAAGCCAAAAAGCAGATTTGGTAAAATTAATTACTCCATCAGCATAAGTGAAAACTCGCAATTTGACGCTAAGGGCGGTAAGGGTATGTGTGTACTCACAGGATTTGGTGAAAAAGCCGAGCATTAACGCCTCGTGCTCCAAACCGGCTTGACGAGCTTGGGGCTCCATCACAAACTCATCGCGGTTCCTTATGTCCAGGAGCTCTTCTCAGATTGGGTCTCCTTCGTTTCACAAACTGTCAAAGAGACAAGTGCTCTGGTCACTGGAAAAAGTCGATCTTGCCCTCAAAGGACCCAAAGGGTCTGATGAGTGGAGAATGTAGTCCTCCAGGGACACAATGAGAAGTCTAAATTGTCAACTCCTTCACATACTCCTCGGCAATTCGATGACCCCAGCTTTAGAAATCGAGAAGGTCTTGCTGACCTAGTGGGTCTACAAATCCCAGGTGGTATGGATGACCCGCCCAAGACCCTCTAGCTACCCCGTATATGTGGACAGGCACAAACTAGCAAAAAATCTACAAATAAAAAGGGGACAAAGGTGTCACACTTCAAGAAATATGAAGAACAAAGTAGGAGTATAAGACAACTAACCAAACAAAGGGCTTCTCAAATGAGAGTCGTCATATACATCCCTAAACCGCTCGAGGCTAAAAGGTCATCCTCACCCTTAAGCTTTTTGGGTGAAGACTCGGCTCTCGGCATCTCCAACGACCTTTTCACRACACCAGTAGTACWACCAGATCGTTGGGACCCCTTCCCAGCCGAAGCTTTGTCAGTAGGCTTCGGCTTCCGCAATAGGGTTACTCTGCTATTGCTGGATTTTCCTTTGACCGGTTGCTTAGCAGTAGAGTTGGTTTTGTCTTTGGCCCTCACCTCTTCGATGGAGTCACGACCTTTGGCTGCAATCGTTATAACTCTTGCCCTTGGTCCAGACACTCTTGCCACATTAGATGGCATCTCACTAGCCTGTACAATACTAAAACACGGTTAGATACCGGGAGTTTACATCAATAGAGATTGATTAAAATAAAGGGATGGGATTACCTTGGTTTCGGCCTTCTTCTCACTTATGGACTTCATCAGATCATCGGTAAAGATGGCGTCCATAGATTCAATTATTTTTTCACTTCCTCCGAGAATGTTACCTCGGCGAACAGTAGGGATTGCCTTCTTAGCAACAGCTAAAATTAGAACAAGGAGTTAGAAAATCAAATAAAAAATAAAGAAAGGCAACAATGAACCGGCATTTTACCTAATTCTTCCTTTGAGCAGGGGAAAAGGCCCACAGTTCTCAAGAAGTTGTTATTCATAAACCACTCCTTTAAGGGTAACCACAAGGCCGGCACCACAAAATCTAGGTCCTCAACACCTTCTTCAATTTGTTCTCCATCGACATCCAGCCGGAGGACCAGGGTCCTTATCAAAAGATAATCCACAACAGCCTCGGACTTTTCATCCAACTCAGGGTAAAAATTCACCCCGACATAGTTGGGGGTAGATTCGTTCATCCAAAGCAGAATCTGGAGTGCTTCGTTGTTAAAGTTACCCCGGATGAACACAAACTCCGATTTCCATTCACGGTGTTTGCTGATTTTATTCCATGCGATAATGTAACCACCCTAGTTAGATAGTTGAAACCAACCGGATTTATAGCTTGACGGCTTGGTCAGACAATGTACATACAAAAAAGCATTACTATTCGGCTCCTTCTTGCACCTTTTAGAAACGGCAATGAAGGAGAAGATACGTTGCCACGAGTTCGGCGTAAGTTGGCAAAGGCTGATGTCTTAACTAGATAACACCTCCAGGATGAAAGACGGAATAGGGAACCTTAATCCCATGTCAAGTATGGCCCGGTATATGCCAACATACCCATTAGGAGCGGTAATGGTCTGGTCTTTGGTGCGCACAATTATGTCGGACGCCCCCACTCCCAGCTTCTCGGCAAACTGTGCCAAGTGACCAGGAAGTCTCTCCAACCACCTCCCGTTGGCAGTGGTAACAGTCGGATGAGACGAATTCTTCATCCGTCCAATCTTTGGCCTGCGAGGAGACGACTTCCCTWGTTCAGCCCTTGGATAACGTTCTCCAGGTACAACTTCTTCTTCTTCTTCGGCTTCGGAGGAATCCGAAGAAGAGATTGCGAGAAAGACCTCCCTTGTCGCCTGTTCTATTTGGTCGATTTTATTAACCGACTCGGCCAAATCCTCTTCGGCCGCTATCTCSTGGCCCTCAACGGCAATAGAATTATCTTTGTTTACAGAGACGAGGCACTCATACCGATCATCCTGCTCGTCCATAGAAAAATCCTGGTCTACTTCCATTGCTTGATATGGGACCATGTCTAAAGTAGGCTCGGCACCCCCTGTTTCGCCCTCGGTCATTAATCGTCCAGTGGTATTTACTCTAGCCATTCGCCCCTAAAAATAAACGGGGAGAAATGACTTATGGAAAGAGAGTTTTGTTGAAAGAGAGAGGTGGCAGTGGAACACCATTATAAACGGTTTTTTGTAAGAAAAAAAAAGAATAAAATGTAAAAAAAACTTACATGTAAAGAGAAGGTCGGACGACTCTCGAAGATTCTTGGAGACCGGGAAAGGGAAGACACGTTAAGACAACGAAGCACCTGATGAAAGACAAATAAAGAAAGACCTGAAGACACATAAGGAGAGAGAAAACACGTCGAAAAGAAGGTAAATAAAGAGAGAAAAGATCTAGAAGATGTTGATACAATAAAATAAGGAGATGGAATGACTTTGTGATTTTCTCTCTCCTAAGACAGCAGTATATAGAAATTTAGCAGAAATTTTAGAGCTATTCAAAAAAAAAGCACCTCTTCGATATATGTCACAGGTCGCCTTCGAGAGAGTCATCAGAGAAGACCACCCTTACAAAGTGTCGGCCGACAAGTGCGCTATAAAGTTTACCTGCAACCCCAAATGGGTCAATGCGGCATTACTAATTTCTATAATATACTGGATTGAAATCCAAGTACTAAGCATAATCGGCCATAAGGTGTCGTGTTTGTTTATAGTATCTGAAACAAAAATGTTCGTAGGCGAGATACTATTTACAATAATGTACTTGTGTTAAATCACCAAAGTACTAAGCATAACCGAGCCACAATAGGTGTCGTTATAGTACCTGTGACCCCAAGAATGGGTCCACCGGCATACTAATTTGCTATAATTCTGGTTTAAATCACCAGTACTAAGCCATAACGGCGACAATATGCTGGGTATGATACTACTGTAGGGCTTCGGCCCCGCCCTTAGGGGCGTGACCTCAAACTTCGAGTTGTCATGGAATGAGCCATGGAATTCGCATTGACATGCCGTTGGGCTCTGTTCGTCGGAATTTGAGGATCGCCATCCCTTTCGCTATAGTTAGATTATCATGGACCGCTCCGAAACATTGGTTCGCCAAACTAGTGCGCCCCACAAATAGGTCAGTAACCAAATGTGGTTGGGGAACATGGTACGATTGAATCAGCTAACAATCGCCCCGCCATGTAGCTGGCTCTACTCGGTCTCATTTGTAGGTTCATGAGTCATAACAATTGAATTCAGAAACTTATCGTTTGACTTGAAAGCGCAATAACTTACTAGGTCGGGTGCATGATTATTATGTACAACCAAGACCTTTCTAACAATGACAAGGCGATCAGTTGATTGTTAGTCAATATTGTAATAAGGTGCCTAGAAAAACGCGTCCATGATTATCTGACCATAATGTATAAGCATTGAATTTTCGGTCTGACTTTAAGCAATATTATAACAAGGTGACAAACAAAATGTGACAAACGATTGAGCATGAAGAATGAAGGTTGTATAAAGCTGAATATATATGTATATCCTTTCTCCTACCTTTGCTCCTTTTGCTGACATAAGCAAATGTTAAGTTATATAATAAAAGGTCTTGTGTGATTTTCTATAAACCAGACAAATAATCACGTAGTAATTGACAGTAAACATATTCATAATAATGAATTTGTACAAGAGATGATATACATAGTGAAGTGTTAATGAAAACGAATTTAAAATGGGAGTGACAATCCTCATATTAAGAATCGAATAATAACAGGTGGGTCTTACATTGTGTTTTGAATTAAAACTCATAAATAAGGTTGAATTTTCAAATTCAGGAAGACAAAAGGAATTAATAAAAGTAGTGAACAATATGTTTTGTGTGAGTAAATCAGATTTTATACCCTTGATTTCGTTCGTCGTCTCTTCTTTCGAATCCCGATTCGTTAAAAGAGGCGCGAGACTCGAATCTCAATGATGTATGTGTATGGACAGATATGATATGAAGGCTGGGTGTCTCTCACGTATACGTATGTGGGTCGTTGAAAGTATGAGTTTCGAAGTTCCTCTTATAAATCGGAGATGCAAGGCGCGGGAGAACATAGGGCACAAAAATGAGCCGGTATATATGCTCTAATGGAGGCATATATACGTCATTGGAGGAGGATATATATCGCTCATGGGTTGACGTAATACGCTCCTGTTTGAAGCTATTTATTTCAGTCTATTTTCTCTATATTTTCGAAGATTTTTTCTTATTTTGCCATAGATTCAACGGATTAGGATTAATATCCCCTCCTCCAAGAAACGCTATTTAGAGGGTTATCGGGGATTCTGGAGACGTTCGTGTATTTTTTGTGATTTCCTTTTTCTCGTATTTCCTACTATTCTGATTTGTAAATGTGCAAAATCATAGAATATTTGTAGAATAAATCAGAAAAATAATTAATAAATACTGGCAAAACTTCTAAAAAATGTGGTTAGATGAAAATACAGTAAAATGAGAATCACCAGTGTAATATTTTAAAAAAACTCTTCCAGTTGTAGTAGAAATTTCAGAAAAATAGAAAATTGATTCAGCGAAAACTTTTGGCCTCCGTTGTTTGACCTTTGCCCATGATTTCGAGGTTGTGAACTTCACATTATTTGAAAATTTTACGAGGTATTTGCGCCCTC
>SNQN01001269.1:5539-15677 GCA_008642245.1 Bassia scoparia
TTTTACATAATTTTCTCTCACATAAATATTACTATCTAATTCATATGTTCATGAATATTCTTTCTATACTACAAATTATTGATTTGTGCCATTAGTAACATCTTCAATAATCCAAAACTACTTTTCATTGAATTTATGTCACGATATTTGGTGTTATTCTTGTATTCTAATCACTTGCTTACTCACTACTATAATTCTACTATAGTACTGCAATTCATTCGTTGATTAATTTACGCTTATTAAAACATTAATATCTTAATTATTAAAAAAAAAAAAAAATTGCAACATAATAAACATAACTGAACTTATATTAATTCATTATAACAATTACTAGATTTTTCCTCTAAATCTATCTTAATAGTCTGAACTTAATTTCTATTTCATGAATCTTTGAATTTGTGACTACCAATACCTAAATAATAACGTTTTCAGTTTTTCTATCCAGTTAAATCACTTCTTCTATTATGTCTCTAAGATATATAATCAAATATATCTTAACTCTCACATAATTCATTTTTTCTTTGGACAATTATCTCAATTTTGCATTATTTGAACAATTAAATACAAAAATATTATTATTATTAATTAATATTTATTAATAAATACTACAAGAACCCTAAAACCCCAATTTTACAAAAACACCCAATCTCGAAATTGGCGTATATACCTATTAATTTGCCATTTCTCTATCATTTTATATAGCGTTCATTTATTGATTATGGAGTTACCATAAATCACAATTAATGAAATGATAGTATCCTCAGAAATAACTCACGAACTAGTTCAAGAATTATTGAATTTGAGATTAGTAGTCCTTCTATGGATAGTATGCACTCTCTCAGCTAAGTATATAAATATTGATAGTATTTATATCCTATACACTAGTATGAATTAACATGGATATTTCTAGGCGGCACTGTACCTATTAGCGGTATAGGAACGGCGCTCTTGTCAAGGTGCAAAATATTGGGAGGAATGAGTATTTTAAACAGAGGTCATACAAGTTCTTGAGTATGGATATCTGATAGATGTATATTATTAATTATATCCTATTTTTAATAGGGTACCCTCTATACCATATCAACTTTAAACTTTAGTGGTTGTATGATAATCTGTTATTCATGGTATCAGAGCCTAGCATATGTATATATATATATATATATAGGTTTATAAGGGTTTTCGAAGTCTCACCTCTCATCTCATCTACTTCTAAGATGGTTATTAAAAATGATTCAAAATGCACTAGGAAATAAATTCAGATGGAGATTCTATAATGATTAAGCGTCCAATTTTCATAGCCCAAAGGGCCTTTCTAATAACTAGGAGTGTAATCGATTATATTTAATATTCAACTGGGCCTCAACATCACTACTTTTGAGTTGATGTTTAGAGGCCATCGAGGAATAAAATAATATATTACTCTACAGTAAGTATAGCGTATCAACTGATTAGTTGGTTTTGTTTTAGTATTAATAGCTTAAACGACCAGCAAAAGCTACTTAGGAAATCTTGGTTCTAATCTATCTTTCTTTCTAACATGTTTGGTGATGCACGTGACATCATCCGTAATCACACTGGGTGCTTGTGTTTTATTAATCAGAAAGACATTATATTATGGCGCGCTTACCTTCGTATATCTATTATGTATCTACTTCATACTCTTCTTACACAAATGGTGTGCTCTTGCTTCTACACATTATTTGCAGGGGAATATATTAGATTAATCATATTAATTATGTTCTATCTATAAGAATTAGTAATGAATGATAAGTTATATAAATGCAAATTGATTAGTATTCTTTGTTGAGTCAATTATTACTCTAGAAGTTTATTTTATTCAGTTTCCTAAGTTCTAGTCTTGATTTTCACTAATTTATGCTCTATCTACTATCTCTATTATAAATAGACTTTGTTATTAATATCATCGTAATAATACCTCAATTATTTCATATATGAATTTCACCTTCTCTAATGTTATACTCAACGTTAGTTAAGGACTATTAAATCATCCCTTAACAGGTTTTTAGGTTTCATAAGCCATTTGGAAAATGAAAGAAATTTCTACCTACCAAGAACAGTAAAAAAATATTGTTCACATTGAATAAATATCATTATAAACTATCACATGATGAATATAAGTTACAACATTCTCTCTAAATGATATGAAAATTACGTAGTTAGTACAAGATAAGATAAAAAGTTTATTTAATGTAATCAATAACATTAAAGCAATAAGTGATAAACGGCGGCTGATAAACTTAGCATTCTATGATATTATCTGGGTGGAGTTTTACTCACGATCCGCATCCTATGAGTCTAACTCTATTCCACAAAAAATACAATCTAATACGAAATCAGTTTTGATATTTCTCACTTCTTATATCTCTTTTGTGAATAATCTGTCGAATTTCGCCCCTTATACTGTCTTAAGAGGATATCTGGTGGATATTAAAGACTGGAGAAATGTGTACGATTAATGTCATGTTTTGGATCGAATAGGTTCCCATCTAATCACATCACTCATATCTAAATCAGCTTTGAATACGCTTGATACTAATCCAATATTGACTTATATACTGATTGATATCAATTGTATATGCTCTAGATAACTATTGAGGTGATTCGATTTTCTTTCTCACTTGAGTGTCTCTATGGCACATGTTGTCATTAACATATTACTTTAAGGAATCCCCATTCCATATCGATATATATACAGGACCTCTAGATTGATGAGCCGCATGCTTATTATAGGAGTTACTCACAATCTGAGATACATTTACGTGATTAAAATCGGATAGATATACTTGGTTAGCTCATAATCTCCTCCAGTTTCACCCTTCCTTTGGGAAATAAGTATGGCTGTGGAGCATTCCCTGATACCACCGAATCTACAACTTTTTCTTATTGCTAGATACTTAATCAATCATAGTCTAATTCCATCACCAGAAAGATGTCCTATTAGTTTTAGCCCTATATCATAACGTATTGTATATCTACCTATAACATTGTGCCACCCTCTGATCCCGCTGTCGCTCCGAATCCCTAGACCACTCATTTTTCCAATAAACAGTGACACCTTATACTACCTCTATACATAACTTATGGACAGCATCACTAATTTCTAAGCAACATTGAGTTTTAGGTTACGCTCCTCACAAGTTGACCGCCATATATAGCTTCAGCTTCTGTAACTAAACTTATCCATCGTCAGTCCATTACTACTCGTTAGTATTTGGGAGTTATATCTCTGAGAGTATTGGACGTCAGTAATGAATTAATATCCGTAATGGCCTCACTTCTACAACAGGATAAGCCAACAACATACTATCACAGTTAGCTTTTCAACTCTTATTCTAAATGGTCTCTGATAAGACTCTCCAGAGATGCGTCTCTACTGTGCACTCAACATACACCCTATATTCTAAACCTACATTATCGTTACGGACTCAATCCTGGTCTCTAACTGGACCCCACATAGCGGTGTTTTAAGTAATAACTTATGCAGTGGAGTCTGATTTACTTGGAATCTAAGTGCGTCTGGGTGAGTTCTTCATTCTAGTTGATAGTCAGGGTACTTCCTTCGAACGATTTCTTTTGAGTTTTGTGACTGAGGCTACGCCTCTATACGTAAATGTGATACTACTCACTGGCAAGTTGGACCATCGTACACAAAGTATTGATAGGAGTGACAACATCTGAGATTATATTTATTTTCATAGGTTTCTTCACTACTTCATTGGGTGATCCATAAACTCTTATATGAGTGATAATTCGATATAAAATATACTACGACTATCATATCGACTCCTTCCGAATTGTCATATCATAACCTACTAAGATGAGGCCATACCAATGTGTCAGATATCTGGCACTCTCTACCGACACCATATTATGCCACACTATTATCACACAAGATATTATATCATTTTTTGGATGCAAGTAAAATTTCATATATTTTTGACCTTATGACAGGTGTTTTCTATTTATGAACGATGTCTGAAGAGAAGTAACTTTGTCCTCTAATAATTACATCGTAAAACTTACTTTATCATATAAATAAAAAAAAAAATTGATAAGTATAATCTATATATATTGTAGATATCTCAGTGAAATAAATTTCAAACAATTTCCTAGTGAATGCTTTTGACTCTTCATACTATGTTACTACAAATAACGTTCATATATATTAGAGCAAACAGCTAATCATATTATATTGTTTTAATATATCCCATATTCCAATTACTAAAGGACCAAATAATGAAAATAACCCAAATACCTCTGTATTTTTAATCATATGCTCTGGCTTTCGCCTTTTTTGTTTCTGTGTATATGAGAGTTCTCTAGTGAGTGTGGTATAGATATAAGACACGCTAGCTATGCGGTTCCTGCTATTTTGTAGACACAATTTAACAAAGAAATGCAGTGAGTGTTTTTGTTTGATTTTGTGTGTTATATCATGTATGCATTATATTCATCATTTAGCAATACTTTTATCACATGTTATAACTTAGACAATTGTTGACAGGAAAAATGCAAACATTCCACATCGCCAATAACATGGAGATAATTGATGTGTAGTGTGAGTGTGTTCTTATGATTATGGGCTATCTACTTTGTTGTATATTTAGGTTATGTTGTTGTTTTTTGTCTTGTGTGAGTGTAGGTTTACGATTAATAGGTAGTGTGAGCTTTGGGTGGAGTCTCGTACATTGTATGTTTATTGTATTTGTTGTTGTATGAGGAAGATTGGTTTGGTTGAGAATTTATTAGAGAGTTAGAGAATGATATGTGCGTAGTTAGAGAGAGTAGGTGGGGGTTGTCGTTGGTGTCTGTTGTATGGCATATGTTCGAGGGTTTTTGTTGGGCCGAGAGGTTTGTGTGGTCTGGTGGTGTGTGTGGTGTGCTTTGTTGTGTGTCGTGGGATGTAGAGAGATATGTTTTTATATAATGAGTAGTTGATATATATGAGATGGGATGATAGTTATTAGTATTGAGATATAGGTATGTTTATATTGTTCAGTGTATTAGGTGTGGTAGTGCCAACACGTGCGGTAGTTTTAGTTTCTTATGTGTCTTGATTATTTCCGAGAGGGCGATAATGTACGATTGTCGAGAGCGCTGGTGTGCGTTGCTAACAGATGATATCCAGGGTACCCTAGCTTTATTGTGTTAGTTGGGGCTGTAGTGGTTAGAAGATACTAGTTTGTTTTAAAGCGTCTTTCCTTCCCATAAAACGAGAAACTCACCACGCCCATGTCCTGACGTCACGTTCCACCAACCAAACCAACAGTTATATGTCAAAGCTCAGGATTTCATCATTAAAATTTTGGTAAATCACACACCTAACACAAAACACACCAACAACAACCCACCACCCACAACAGAGAATTATAGACCAATAAAACACAATAAGCCAATCCCGGACAATCTCGTCATCAGACACGATATCATGTCGGAACCGGCGCATGCTAGGATCCATACAACATCGACTATGACGTGGTCATGTCAACTCCATAGCGAGAGCACAATTTTGACACCATTTACTCAGACTTATTCGCAACACCTTACTAACATTATGTTCACTATCATTACTAAACAAACTCTATTAACGAACACACCACATATTTAAGTAAAATTAGCTCAGATTATCGATGAAAGACACCTCAGCAATGCCAAAAACCTAGCTAGTATTACCCAACCACATCAAAATTGAGTAACAATACTTATACTACAAGTAATTATCTAGTGTGCACAAAAATCATTTTTTAAATATTACTATATTTGCACTTTGATCCACACCCACTTACTTTATAGAGAAGATTAGACTTGACAATAAAACTCATAATAAGGTCCGAATATCTGGTCAATATAAATTCATTTAATTAAGTCGTAATTCGTAAAACATAAAAATACCATAAAAGATTATAAACTGTATTGTACAAAAACCATTAATATACCACCGGTGTATATTTTTTACAAACTCGATACTATCGTAACAGAATCCCTTAAAATTTCTTAAAATAAACTAAAAAATTTGTGTGAATCACACATAACTCACACCTTAAGCAGATTCCCAGTTCCATTTTTAATCAATATAAATAAAAAATTGCATGAACCCTCGCCAAATTCTATCTTCTCCCTTTAATATCACTTCTCACTCACTCTTCTTCAAGGTTTTTAGTCGTCTTTACACGAGAACAAAAAAATATTGGAGGAGTTTCATTCTCAAAAAAAAGGGAAGAAAAGAGCCTAATTGCATATCCAATAAGTTTGTAAAATTGATTGTGGCTGCTGAAAGAGGTATTTTTCTTCTGGTAATTGATTGCCTGTTAAGAGACCTTAGACGAAAGAAGAGGAAAGGAAAAAGGTAAAAATTGCATGCCAGTGAATTATTTAATATGCATCTAGACATGCGACATCTTTCTGATCCCCCGATTTAGCGTTCTTTCTCTTAACCCATTGGGCGCTTATTAGGTATGATTTGTGGTGTATCTCATAAGTCGTCCCTTCTTGAATGGATCTTGGTCTCTGAGATGAGCCCAATGTGGCCTGGTGTTTCTTTTACACTTAATCGTCTTTGGGTTTTGTTTGTTGTTAAATGTGTAAAGGGTTTTCTTATTGGTTTTCTATATTGATTGGAAATGATGTTTCTGTGTCGTAGTCATTCTTGTTTGAGAGTGTAAAGTTTGAATTTCTTAATAGGGTTTCTGATTTTATGATGGTCTTGTGAAAAAGTTTAGATATTTTAATGATGGGAGTTGGTATTTGCATCATTTTTGGCCCTTTGACTTGTAAAAAATGAATCCAAAGATTGCAGCTATGTAGGTTTAATTCTGATCGTATTTGTTGTGACGGACTATGTATTTTTTTCTTGGTATGTGTATTTCTGGTTTAATTTATGTCAGAAATAAAAATACCCACTTTATGCTTAGCTGTTTTTTGCTCTACTTTTGACGTTTTTTGTAGGCAACTAGTAGAAAAAGAGTCAAGCATCCTAGGGAATTTGTTGATATTTTATTCACGAGATCACAAATGATTTCTTTATCAATTGCTTTAAAGTTTTGTTACTAATAAATTTGATCTTTTTCTAGTACTACTACGAATAGTTTCTATCACTTTTGACGAGTGAATTAATCTCATGCGATAGTTTATATGGATATTTCAATGGACAATATTTTTTCTAATCGGTGGGTAGAATTTTTTTCATTTCCAAGGCTTGAACCTAAAACCTTGGTTAGGGAGCTTAAAGTCTTTAACCACTTGAGTCTAACAAATTTAGAGAAGGTGAATAATAATCAAAGAAGAGGAATATTGAGCGTATATTATTACGAGTATATACAAGTCTATATATAATAGAGATAGTTGAGCATAATCGGTGAGAAGCACTAGAACTTAGGAAACTGGAAACTAACTCTAGAGTATTGCTCAACAAGATACGTCAATTTAGCTAGACTAATGACAACATCATTACTTGCCATAATTAAATTGATTTAATTCCTAATATCCCCGCAAAATGGTGGGCGAAAGCATAGAGAAGCGTGACATAAAGATAGCGAAGGAGACGACACCAATATATGTCTTCTGGTTAAGAAACAAGCCAAGTGAACGATGATGCACTGCAACACCAAACTGTGAGAAGAAAGAGGGGGAACAAGCTTCCAAGTGCTATTGCGGCGTAAGGCTTTGAACTCATCAATCATTGCAGTACACCATTGGAGATCCTTTAATCAGTTGATACTATGCTTCCATACAAGACTTGTATGACCTCTGTTAAAATACTCTTGCCACCCATGCACCTGCAGGCGCCGTCCACCGCGTAAGGCAGCAGCAATATCCAACAACAGTGATGTGAAAATAACACAATTTTTGTCAAACTTGCTGAGAGCATAACTCCTAGAAGACTACTCCAAATTCAATAATTCTTGAGACTAGTTCGTGTATTTTTCTGAGATCTACAACTTTCATGAAGGAACCATAATCAATAAATGAACGCATGATAGAGAAAATGGCAAAATATAGGACGCARTTTCGAGATTGGGGTTTGTAAAATTGGGGATTTGAAGTAGAGGTGATCGACATTAGCCCGGCCCGTCGGCTCGGCCCGACCCGCCCGCAAAAGTGGGGGTTTTGGGCAACTAAAAACATCATTTTTTAGTTCAAAAGCCCGCCCCGGCCCGCAAAGCCCGCAATGACCCGCAGTTTTTGGCGGGTTTCAGTTATATTTTTTATATACAAGCCCGACCCGGTCCGCCCATTTGATCACCTCTAATTTGAAGGATTCTTTGAGGATAATTGTTCAAATAATGCAAAATTGGGAATTTTGCAGAAAAAAATGAATTTTGGGAGATAAGAAATTTGATTATCTTAGAGAGAGTGATTAACTTGGATAGAAAAACGAAACGTATATTTAGGAATTGGTGCACAAAATTCAAGAATTCATGAATAGAATATAAAGGGCAGACAATAGAATAGGAAATTACTAGTGAATTGAATAGAAAGGTCAGTAGTAATGGTTGCAAAATAATAGAAGAATGACGAGTAGTAATAATGCAACGAAGAATTGCAGTACGATAGAATTAGAGTAGTAGCAGTAGAATCAAGAATAACCCAAATCGCATAATCAAGAAGGTAGTTTGGAGGTACCAATGGCACAAATCAAGAATTTAGTAGTTCAGAAAGAATAATTCAGAAATTGTAGAAGAATTGTAGAGGAAATCATGGAAAAAAAAATTATTGTAGAATAATTCAGAAATTATAGAAGAAACGGTAGAATAAGTAAAAAAAATGGAGTGTTTGTTTGTGAATCCCGCCGGTAGGCCGTTTAATTTTTGAATCCACTGACAATGGAAATTTTTATTATAGACTCCCAAGATCTAACATGCTCTTGATACCATAACAGATTTAGCGAGAAGATGAATAATAATCAGAGAAGATACGGTAGACTCCCAAGATCTAACATGCTCTTGATATCATAATAGTCTATATATAATAGAGATAGTTGAGCATAATCAGTGAAGCACTGGCTAGAACTTAGGAAACTGAAAACTAACTCTAGAGTATTGCTCAACAAGATACGTCAATTTAGCTAGACTAATGACWACATCATTACTTAATCTAATTGACATAATTAAATTGATTTAATTCCTAATAGAGTCAACTCTAGTTGGTACAAATACTTCGATGTGAACTGGTTTAGTTCCTTTGAGTTTTTGGAGGCGATAGGGATGGTTTGGGAACTAGTTGTTGTTCGTGTTTACTTTTGCGACTTCATGCATGAAKWACAAAGTTTTTAAATTGGTTGTTTAAGCTAATTGCTTACAAGAGTATTTCGTAAAATTGGTTGAAATTACTGGAGATTTTGTTAGATTTTGTCAAAAGGCTAACAAAACAAAACAAAACAAAAATAAAAACCAAAAGCAAACATATTTTTTGTTTGTTTGACCAAACTAAAGGGYAAAAATTAAACAAGAACTTAGGTATCCAAAACAYGGATCAAATCTTGTCCATACTACTAACCTTTGTGATTCTTTTTACACAAAAAATCTCTCAAAATCGWCAAAGYAAACTAGTTTTTTGCTTGAATGAAATAATCTTAAAAGATAATTTTTATAGGTTATCTTATGCGAAGTATTTGAATTCTSTATTAGAAGTCRGATGTTAATTAACTAGCTTTACCTTTAAAGTCATATGATTAATTMTATATAGTTTTGTGTTCCGGATTATTAAAATRTGGTGTATCATGTATGGTTCCTAACAGAAARTTTAAAAACCATACACGAATTTCTAGTTCTAGYGGTCGACAACAAATTCATGAGATAAATGTGTTAGAAATACTCCGTAATAAAGAATACAAAACAAGATACGAATGTAAGAAAATCWTCATAAAAAAATAAATAAAACMTAAAACTTCGAAATTGAGAACCCTATTGCTCCGATGAAATATTAAAATCTCTGTTGTCGACAAATTTTTAAAAAATTGTCAAGRCTATGTTTGCTAGCCTAACTCCACCAAATTTGTAAGTATTAATTGTCTTGTTCATTTTGTTTCTTACTTGATCATGATGTATGAGACAAAAAGATGTGTGAATAGTTGTGTAATTCAAATCTAAACAAAAGGGTTTCATGAGAAACAAGAGTA
>SNQN01001269.1:18198-31185 GCA_008642245.1 Bassia scoparia
ATTTGCCTATGTTGACATCACAATATGATCAATAAGTCGACAGATTGAAACTATCCTCATGTGCCACGATAAACTATTGTCACAGGATGACAACAGTTGGATTGTATGGACTATATATCGAATCATTCCTCCTATATGCCACTCCTCATGAGTTTAATCGAATTCTTTTATATCAACTTATTTTACAAATCTATACATGAGAGCTTGACTATTTGCGAGAAACGCGAACGTTCGTCGACATCTGCTAATATCTATGTGCTCACCCAAGTCGAGATCTTTATTGAGATTGATCTGAACCTACAGTTTAGGACCATAGTAGTGGTGAGGGAATTAAGTGACTGCATCCTTCACTTTACTGCAGAAGTAGCCGCCTGCTATAGATTACATAATACTGTTGTTAGTGGGCCTAGTTGTATGACATCCTAATAGGAGTACATTCGCCTCGCAAAGAAATAGATAAAATATTCGGAGTCTTAGATGAATCACGATCATCTCTGCTCATGATTGAGACAATGACGATAGAGTTCGCGGTCGTTCACCTCACACTACCGTCGTGTTGTTCGCCATTCAAGGAAGGATCATAGAATGTTTAAATGACATACAGAGCATTTTTGCTGGTCTGTACAGTTATGAAATTTAATTCAACTGCATATTCACTGGAATGTTCATGACACTTCGACATTAAGTGAACTCATAGCGAAAGATCACATAAAATGTAAGTCTTAGGAAGAAGAATCAGATGTTTATGCTTAATAAGACTAAAACGACAGGGGACAGCATGTAATGTTCATGAACTACCGCTTTGTCATTGTAAGTTGAGATTTTTTGCAGTTTAGAAACCTATCAGATATCATAATTAAGGAGCTCGATATCCCAACTCCCCATCAATATCTTCTCACATTTTTGTAACATCAGATCTTCTTCCATCTGTAAGCATAACGAAAATAGTCTTAAAATTCAAAGAGATAGATTGTAGATTAAGATTGAACTGAAATTATGAACTCACCGGAACATCGCTTTCATTTCAGATAAGTCCATCAAATCAGACAAAATGAATCAAGCAAGTTGCCTGGCAAACACGTAATAACCAGCTTACAAACTACACAAAGAGAAATGTGGCAGTGCAATTAAAAGGCAGTTACGGTGGCAGGAGCCAAAAGCATTTGAGCGAATCAGTTATTTAACTCTCTCTTTTCCTAAAAAACCTCAAAACTTCTACGAAGTGCACTAGTCTTAAAACTATTGTCTCCATAGTTTAAGCTTCAATTCAAACCTCAATCCTCCGCCAGCGCTCATTTATGCACAATTGGATATAAATTAGTTCAAGTATGCCTCTTATATAATTGCCTACAAATTCCTAACCAAACTAATTTTTAAGTAATGATCAACATAAGTATTGAGCATTTAGGCTAATGTATAGAGCCAAATAATAATAATTTGATTAAAATTAGCATCTCTATATTAATTTGTGCATAATTTTTTCATAAATTCACAATTTTTACATTTTAGAAGAAGTGGATCAACTGATATACAACCTTATACATGAGCATTCCCCCTTTTTTCAATACAAATGTTATCAAGTCCCATCTAAATTATAACCATGAACAATTAGAATCGAATCTGGAAATATTTAAAGGAGGTTAATCAGAAAACTAGAACTAGAATCAAAATTCTTAATGCATGTCAATGCAAGTCCAACCCTTAAATTACTACGAATAATTAGAATATATCCTGGTGATGTTAATAATTCGGCATCCGAGCTCATCATCTATAGAACCTAAATAAATTAAGAAAATTTATTTTAAAAAATCATAGACACAAAAAAACATGCTGGTAAGCCTAATACTGTTATCAAATCACAGTGTTAAATGGTACGCTTCAAAAACAAGTTGAGGTAGTTTCAAAAACTAAAGTTGCGTATTCAATATTGAAGCACATATAAGTATTAAAAATTAACGAGCGAAAGAGAGCATGATGAAGAAGATAAACCATTATGATTGCTTGCTTGATTGATTGATGATTGATGCAAGTCGAATTTGGGATGGAGAGTGTATTCTCAACCCTAATATTGAAGATGGGAGAATCAATCAATTTTTGGGAATTTTTGTTTTTTCAGATGAGGAGTATTTATACTCCGGTAAAGACCCGATATTTGTTTGCGTATAATTAAGATTTTAGGATAAACTCCAGAGTTTTGCCGCCTTAAAGGGACTTTGGATGTCGGTCGATTATCGTAGTTTGTTATTGAGCGGAGTCTTCGATCTACTCGGTAAAGTCTGGGTCGGAGAAGAAATGATGGTGACACCGGTGCCTAACTCGGTTTTGAAAATAATGTGAGTGACTCGAATGATATATTATCATAATAATAAGTAATACGAGTAGTATTTTAACACTTTAACGTGTTACAAGTTAATAATTAAAAATGTAATATTAAAAATGTAATAATAAGCTTTTTTTTGTAAACGAGCTTTAAACAACTTCTAAATGAGCGCGGTTCTATCGAGCCAGTCCTTTTTGAACTCTCGAGCTCGAGCTTATCTCAAAATTCTAAGGATTGCGAGCTACGAGCCTAATGAGCCTAACCAAATCGATTCTGCATCAGCACGGTCATTAACACCTAGAGCCGACTTTGTAGGATAATTCGTTGTCTCATTTATAAGGGGCCCTCCTACTTTTTCATTCCAAAATTATTGTTATACTTTATTTTAACGGAATCTTCATCTCTCTTTCACACATGGGTATCTCTTTTACTCTCTTTTCATAACACAAGCTTCCCAACTCTTAAAAACTTGATTATTGCCTAAACCTTTATTGATTGGGTTAAATGTTGGTAGAAGATATAAAAGTATAATATAATGTTCAAATGGGAAATGCAAAGCACATGATTATCTGAAATCCGAAAAAAAAATGATTTGACTAAGATTTAACAATTAGTTAAGAAATTTAGAAGCAAATACATTTAGGTATGAGGAAACCTAAAGGTCTAATCCCCTTGAGTTTTGAATGAAACAGTTTACCATGAGAAAACTCAAAATATAAGGTCACTACTGAAATTATTAAAGTTTACTTTTTAACGATGGATCAAGATGATAGATAAAAGTGATAATTATAGCGATATACCGTGTATCAAAACACTTAAAAACTAGTCGACTTTCTCCAATCATCTAATAATATGGAGTGGTTTTGTTTGTTTTGCAAAGTCCTAGGATGGACATTGTTTAACTTTCCCTTTTTGTTTTTGCAATGTATATTAGATGTCTAGAAAATTTAACATACGTTGTATATTTGTATGTACTTTAACATAAAGCAATGTCCCTTAATTACAAATATCTTCTATCTTTCGTTTCTTTTTGTTTGTCCCACTTTGATCTTTGTCTCTCACGCACATAAAAAAAAATTATGAATGGGACAACATTTAAAACAGAAAATATATCATGATTCTTGCGGAACCAAGGGTGGGAATTGGGAAAGATTTCCAACTTCAAATGAAAATGTATAATTTGAAGAATAAAATGACCCATGGATTGGTATATGCATGACATGAATCACATGACATGAGATAATGGTGACCACCATCTACATATAAATGTGATGATAATAAGTTAGGGTCGTTTAATTTGATTTTACGTTGTTTTAAATTTTAAATGATAAATTTTCTCTGTTTTTAATGGTAATTTTGTTTTGACAGTATTTAAGAAAGAGATATAAAGTAAGGGTGTAAATAACAATTATAAAATGATTTATTTTAAAATTAGTACGAAATATTATACGAGTATAATCTCATTTTTGTTTGTATTACATTATTCCTTGAATTTTTTCATTAAATGCGTGTCCAAACATATTTAGTTGTAAGTAAAGAAATAGAAAAGGTAAGATATACAAAGTATCTTACAACCGATAAAAAATATTTAATTCTATTGAAATCATGATACCGTAAGTCTGTAATAGAGTAATTTTAAATATTTAATATACTTACATTAGCTTATTTTCAGTCAGTTCAGTTCAACTTCTTAACCCAATTTCCTCCCTCTCATAAAATTTCAATTCAGTTCAGCTCCATTCAGTTCAGTTCAGTTAATGTAACGGACCCTTATGAATATTTGTAATTATATATTTAATTGTAAGTTGTTTGCTATACATAAACGCAATCGATCCAAAAATCGAAAAGAATTTTAAACACTTGAGTTAATCTCTCACTCTCATGTTAGCAAATTAAACGGACCCTAACTTATTATCATCACATTTATATGTGAGATGGTGGTCACCATTATTCTCAATGTCATGTGATTCATGTCATGCATATACCAATCCATGGGTCATTTTATTCTTCAAATTATACATTTTCATTTTGAAGTTGGAAATCTTTTCCCAATTCCCACCCCTTGTGTTTTTCCGCAAGAAATCATGATATATTTTCTGTTTTTAAATGGTTGTCCCATTCATAATTTTTTTTTTATGTGCGTGAGAGCACAAAGATCAAAGTGGGACAAACAAAAAGAAACGAAGATAGCAAGATATTTGTTAATTAAGGAGACATTGCTTTAGAAGTACATACAAATATACAACTGTATGTTAAATTTTCTAGACATCTAATTAGACTTGGCAAAACAAAAAGGGAAAAGAAATTAAAYAATGTCCATCCTAGGGACTTTTGCAAAACAAACAAAAACCACTCCATAGTATTAGTATTGAGAAAGTCGGACTAGTTTTTAAGTTGTTTTGATACACGGTATGATGACTATAATTATCAACATTTTATCTATCCATCTTGATCCATCGTTAAAAAGTAAACTTTCATAATTTCAGTAGTGACCTTATAATTTTGAGTTTTCTCATTGGTAAACTTGTATTCTTTCAAAATCTCAAAATGGCGTATAGCCTTATGGTTTCCTCAATTACCTAAATGTAATTTTGCTTGTCTAATTCTCTTAACTAATTGTTAAATCTTAGCTCAAATTCATTTTTTTTTTGGAATTTCCATGGATAATCATGTGCTTTTGCATTTTCCATTTGGTAACATTATACTTATACTTTTATAATCTTCTACCAACATTTAACCCCAATCAATAAAGGAGTTAGGCAATTAAAGTCATGTTTAAGAAGTTGAGGAAGCTTGTGTGTCATGAAAAAGATAGAGAGTGAAAAGAGATGACCCATGTGTGAAAAGAGAGATAGAGATTACCGTTAAAAAAAGTATAACAAGTAATTTTTGAATGAAAAATGTAGAGAGCTTTATAAAATGGAGTACACGAATTATCCTACAAAGTCGGCTCTAGGGTTGTTAATGACCCGTGCTGAGATCGAGTTTTGGTAGGCTCAGATTAGGCTTGTAGCTCGTCAATCCTAGAATTTTGAGCTAAGCTCGAGCTCGAGAGTTCAAAAAGGAGCTTGGCTCGAGGCTAGACCTCGCGACTCATTTAGAAGTTTGTTTAAAAGCTCGTTTATAAAAAAAAGCTTATATATATACATTTTTTTAAATTTATACATTTTTCAATTATTAACTTTTGTCAACACGTTAAATGTGTAAAATAACTACTTCATACTACCTCATTATTTATGATAAATATATCATTCGAGCCGACTCGCAATTTTTTCAAACCGAGTTCAACACTCGTGCACCATCTCATTTATTCTCGACCCGAGCTTTAACCGAGCTGAATTCGAAGATGCTCGGCTCAATAACAAACCTAATCGAGTAATCGACCCCGACTTATCCAAGTCCCTTTAAGGCGGCAACTCTGGCAAGTTTATTCCTAAAATCTTAATTTACCACAAACAAATTATCGGTTTTACGGAGGTTAAATAACTCCTTCATCTGAGAAAACAAAAATTCCCCAAGAAATTGATTGATTTCTCTCCAATCTTTCAATTTAGGGTTTGAGATACACTCTCATCCCAAATTCGGACTTATGGATCAATATATGGCTGGAGCAGGGCAAAATGCCGAAGGCCAGATAATCTGACATGGTTGCCTTCGCGTAGATAGTACATCGAAGCAAGTCTAGTAATTCGAAAATCACTCATAAAGTGTATCACCACGGTAGAGAAAGAACCTTGAGAATGTTCAAGCAGTCCAGTTCGCACCTCAATACTATGTTCGTTAGCCTCAAGATTTGCAGGAGAAGACCAGTACAAGGGCATATGCCAGCAGAGAAAGAGTGAATCCAGGATAGGCTGTGCCGAAGGATACCGACTATCACGATGAGAACCTCAACCATGACCGATCCTGTAGACAACCATCAAAGTTTATCTTAAAAACCCCGCTTGTGGGGGCTCCAAGGAACAGGAGGTCCGACGATTGGAGGGTTAGTAGGGTGGAGTGGTTGCAGCAGAGCAATACGGAGAGTCTTAAGGACATTCAAAAAGAGTTAAAGACGATAGTAGGTGCTACCGGGGAGAAGGGGGTTACGAATATTAATTCATTACGTGACTTCAAAACTCAGAGGGGAGACAACTTACTAAACGAGAGTTTGACTGACGATTGGATAGTTGAGTTACAAACAGAAGCGGGGTCACTGTGGAACGAACAAACCAAGCTGACGTAGATCGCCAATTGATAGAGGCGGGACTGTAGAAAAGGTGGTCAAGGGGATTCGGACGAGCGGAGAAGGGCAATTAAGGATATCCAATGACAGCGCAAACATATCTCGTGGGAATGACATGATGGAAGATATCTGCCATAAGAAAAGTTGTAGCTCGGGTACAGGAGCTACACACACTTATATATTCCAGAAGGAAGACGGAGGAGATTAATGAGCTAACCAAGTCAGCGATAACCGTAAGTCCAGACTGAGAGTACCCCACACTCATCCAGAGTCCGAGGGATGGGATCTAAAATATGCGACAACAGTCGGCACTAAGGGTGAAAGAAAACGCAACCAATGAGTTATAGGCAAAATGCATAGATCAACAGTTAATCAATATTGGGACATAAGACAGGTCAAGCTGTAGATAGAGATAGGTTAGATGGGGAAAACCCAATATCGATCCAAAACATGAACAGTACGACATTCCCAGCTTCACGCAGATTCCCTACAGCAAGGGGCGAAGGCGACAGATATGTTGTCCAGATAAGAGTCCCTGGCTGAGATATAAATTCAAAGAACGATTTCGTATGTAGATCTTTTTTGTATTGAGTTGACCATAGGTTGTCTGGTCTGTCAAAATCTCCAACCAGCTTACATAAGAATGCTAAGTTACACCGCCGTTTTCCTATTGCTAAAGTTTTTTATAATAATTTGATCTTTTCTAGTAAGACGAATAGTTTCTATCACTTTTGACGAGTGAACTAATCTCATTGATAGTTTATATGATATTTTCATGGACTATTTTTTTTCTGACGGTAGGTAGAATTCTTCATTCCAAGGCTTGAACCTAAAACCTTGGTTAGGAGCTAAAGCTCCACTTGAGTCTAACAAATTTAGAAGGTGAAAATAATCAAGAGAAAGAATATTAGCGTATATTATTACGAGTAATACAATATATATAATAGAGATAGTTGAGCATAATGATGAGAAGCATCAGCAACTTAGGGAACTGAAAACTAATCTAGAGTATGCTAAAAAGATACATCAATACTAGCTATCAAGACATCATTACTTAATCTAAATGAATAATTAAATTGATTTAATCCTAATATCCTCTCAAAATGGTGGCGAGAGCACACAATTTTGGTAGAAGAATAGAGAAGCATGCATAAATAACGAAGACGACGCCAATATATGTCTTCTGATAGAAAACAAGCCAGGTGAAGATGCACTGCAACACAACTGTGAAAATAAAGGGGGAACAAGCCTCAAGTGCTATTGCGGCGTAAGGCTTTGAACTCATCAAACATAGCAGTTGCCATTGGAGATCCTTTAATCAGTTTGATACATATCTCTGTTAGATATATATAATTCCGGGCTCAACCATCACCACAACTTAAGTTGATTTTAGGCCCAGGAATATAATATATACTCGAACCACCCTCACATGAAAGGCCTTTGGGCTTGAAATGGGACGACATACACTCATACTGGCGCGAATTAATACCACTAAGAAGGAGAGAGAGGGAGCTTCGAACCCGTAACCTCTGGTCTATCTGGCTCGAACCATATAACCAATATATCAAACAAAAGTTTTAAGTTGATGTAGGCCCAGGAATAAATATAACTCTAACACTTCATACATTGGTATGACCTCTGTTAAAATACTCTTGCCACCATCCAGCGCGCCCACCGCGTAAGGCACACAATATCCAACAACATTGATGTGAAAATAACACAATTTTGTGTCAAACTTGCTGAGAGCATAACTCCTAGAAGACTACTGCAATTCAATAATTCTTGAGACAAGTTGTGTATTTTTCTGAGATCTACAACTTTCATGAAGGAACATAATCAATAAATGAAACATGAAGAGAAAATGGCAAAATAAGGACCAATTTCGAAGATTGGGGTTTGTAAATTGGGATTGAAGTATCTTTGAGGATATTGTTCAAATAATGCAAAATTGGGAATTTTGCAGAAAAATGAATTTTGGGAGATAAGAATTTGATTATCTTAGAGAGATGTGAAACTTGATAGAAAACGAAGCGTTAATTTTTGGCTAGATGGTGCACAAAATTCAAGAATTCAAATAATAAAGGAACATAGAATAACAATATATGGAATTAATAGGAAAGGGCAGATAATGGTTGAAAATAATAGAAGAATGAGAGCAAATAATGCAACGAAGAATTCAGTAGTACGAGAATAGAGTAGGACAGTAGAATCAAGAATAACCAAATCGCATAATCAAGAAGTAGTTGGAGGTACTAATGGCACAATCAATAATTTAGTAGTTCAGAAAGAAAATTTCAAATTGTAGAAAATGTAGAGATCATGGAAAAAATTATGTAAATAATTAGAAATTGTAGAGAAACGGTAGAATAAGTAAAAAAAAAATGGAGTGTTTGTTTGTGAACCCGGTAGGATCCGTTTAATTTTGAACCCATCGGCAATGGAAATTATTATAGACCCATATCAACCTGCTCTTGATACATAATAGAATTAGAGAAGATGAATAATATATCAAGAAAGAAATTGAGCGTATATTATTACGAGTATTGCACAAGTCTATATAATAGAGATAGTTGAGCATAATCAGTGAAGAAGCAAATAATTAGAAACTGAAAATAACCTCAGATATGCTCAACAAGATACGTCAATAAGCTAGACTAATGACAACATCATTACTAATCTAATTGACATATAAAAATTGATTCTCCTAACAGAGTCAACTCTAGTTGGTACAAATACTTCGATGTAAAGTTTAGTCCTTTGAGTTTGAGGCGACAGGGATGTTTGGGAACAGTTTCGTGTTTACTTTTGCTACTTCATGCATGAATTACAAATTTTAAATTGTTTTTAAGCTAATTGCTTACAAGAGATTTCGTAAAATTGTTAAATTATGGAGATTTTGTTAGATTTGTCAAAGGCCAACAAACAAAACAAAAATAAAACCAAAAGCAACATATTGTTTGCTGACCAAAAAAGGCAAAATAAACAAAGCTTAGGTATCCAAAATTAACATGGAAAATCTTGTCCATACTACTAACCTTTGTGATTCTTTTTACACTAAAAATCTCTCAAATGACAAAGTAAACTAGTTTTTTGCTTTAATGAAATAATCTTAAATAATTTTAATAGGTTATCTTATCGAAGTATTTAATTTCTATTAGAAGGGATGTTAATTAACTAGCTTTACCTTTAAAGTCATATGATAATTATATATGTTTTGTGTTCCGGATTATAAAATGTGGTGTATCATGTATGGTTCCTAACAGAAGTTTAAAACATATACGAATTTCAGTCTAGTGTTGATAACAAATTCATGAGATAAATGTGTTCGAAATACCGAATAAAAAAATAAACAAATACGAATGTAAGAAAATCATCATAAAAAAAATAAAACATAAAACTTCGAAATTGAGAACCCTATTGCTCCGATTGAAAATTAAAATCTCTGTTGTCGACAAATTTAAAAAAATTGTCAAGGCCATGTCTAGCCTAACTCCACCAAATTTGTAGTATTAATTGTCTTGTTCATTTTGTTCTTTACTTGATCATGGTATGAACAAAATTGTGTGAAAATTTGTTAATTCAAATCTAAACAAAAGGGTTTCAAGAGAACAAGAGTATAACATGAGAGTGAGAGATTAACAAGTGTTTAAAATTCTTTTCGATTTTTGGATCGATTGCGTTTATATAGAGAGCACAACTTACAATTAAAGATTGAATAATAAAGTTCATAAGGGTCCGTTTCATTAACTGAACTGAACTGAATGGAGCTGAACTGAATTGAATATTTTATGAGAGGGAGAAATTGGGTTAAGAGTTGAACTGAACTGAACTGAAAATAAGCTAATGTAGTAATAAATATTTAAAATTACTCTATTACAGACTTACGGTAAATGATTTCAATAGAATTAAATATTTTTTTTACGCGTTGTAAGATACTTTGTATATCTTTACCTTTCTATTTCTTTTTACTACAAACTATGTTTTGGACACGCATTTAATGAAAATTAAAGGAATAAGTAATACAAACAAAAATGAGATTTAACTCGTATAATTTCGACTAATTTTAAATAATCATTTTATAATTTGTTCATTTACACCATTACTTTTATATCTCTTTTTAAAATACAGTCAAAACAAAATACATTAAAAACAGAGAAAATTCATATTAAAATTATAAACAACGTAAAATCAAATTAAACGGACCCTAACTTATTTTCATCACATTTATATGTAGATGGTGGCACATTATTCTCAGGTCAATAGTGTCATGCATTAATACCATCCATGGGTCATTTTATTCTTCAAATTATACATTTTCATTTAAGTTGAAATCTTTTCCCAATTCCCCCCCTTGTTTTCCGCAAAATCATGAATATTTTCTGTTTTTAAATGGTGTCCCATTCATAATTTTTTTTTTATGTGCGTGAGAGACAAAGATCAAAGTGGGACAAACAAAAAGAAAAGATAGTAAATATTTGTATTAAGGAACATGCTTTAGAATACATACAATATAACAACTGTATGTAAATTTTCTAGACATCTAATAGACTTGCAAAACAAAAAGGGAAAGATAAACAAGTCATCCTAGGGACTTTTGCAAAACAAACAAAACCACTCATATATGAGTATGAGAAAGTCGGACTAGTTTTCTAACTGTTTTGATACACGGTAATCAACTATTATCAACATTATCTATCGCATTGACTCATCGTTAAAAAGTAAACTTACTAATTTCAGTAGTGACTTATAATTTGAGTTTCTTCATGGTAAACTTGTCATTCAAAAGCTCAAAAGGGTTAGCTAGTTTCCTCAATTACCTAAAATGTATTGCTTTCTAATTTCTTAACTAATTGTTAAATCTATATCAAATCATCTTTTTTGGAATTTCATGGATAACATGTGCTTTTGCATTTCCATTTGAAACATTATACTTATACTTTTATAATCTTCTACCAACATTTACCCATAATTAAAGGAGTTAGCAATTAAAGGTCATGTTTAAGAGTTAGGAAGCTTGTGTGTCATGAAAAGATTGAGAGTGAAAAGAGATGACCATGTGTGAAAGAGAGATAGAATTACAGTTAAAAAAAGTATAACAAGTAATTTTTGAATGAAAAATGTAGAGACTTTAAAGAGAACACGAATTATCCTACAAAGTCGGCTCTAGGTTGTTAAGTGACCGCTTGACTGCAGAATCGATTTGGTTAGGCTCATTAGGCGTAGCTCGTCAATCCTAGAATTTTGAGTAAGCTCGACTCGAGAGTTCAAAAAGGAGCGCTCGAGGGCAGACCTCGCGACTCATTTAGAAGTTTTTAAAAGCTCGTTTACAAAAAAAGCTTATATATACATTTTTAAATATACATTTTTTAATTATTAACTTGTGAACGTTAAATGTAAAATAACTACTTCGTATTACTTCATTATTTATGATAATATATCATTCGAGTACTCACATTTTTCAAAACCGAGTTCAGCACTCGTCACCATCTCTTCTCCGACCCGACTTTACGTAGAACGAAGATGCTCGCTCAATAACAAACTATCGAGTAATCGACCCCGACTTATCCAAGTCCCTTTAAGGCGGCAACTCTGGAAGTTTACCTAAAATCTTAATTACCAAACAAATTATCGGTTTACACGGATTAAATCCTTCATCTGAAAAAACAAAAATTCCCAAAAATATGATTGATTTCTCTCAATCTTTCAATTTAGGGTTGAGAATACACTCTCATCCCAAATTCGGACTTGCAATCAATCATCAATCAATCAAGCAAGCAACATAATGGTTAGTCTTCTTCATCAATGCTCTCTTTCGCTCGTTAATTTTTAATTTACTATATGTCTTCAAATTGAATACTGCAACTTTAGTTTTCTGAAACTACCTTCCAACTGTTGTTTGAATTGCCGTACATTTAACACTGTGATGATAAGTATTAGGTTTACCCAATGTTTTTTTGTGTCTTGATTTTTTAAAATAAATTCTTAATTATTTTAGGGTTAGTTGAGAGCTGGATGCCGAATTGATTAACATTCACCAGGATATCGATTCTAATTATTCGTAGTAATAAGGGTTTCGACTTGATTGACATTCCATTAGAATTTTGATTCTAGTTCTAGTTATTCTGATTAACCTTTCTATAATATTTCCAGAATTCGATTCTAATTTTTATGGTTATAATTTAGATGCGACTTGATTAACATTGTAATTGAAAAATAGGTAATGCTCATGTATAAGGTTGTATATCAGTTGATCATGCTTCTAAAATGGTAAAAATTGTGAATTTGAAAAAATTATGCACAAAATATATAGAGATGCTAATTTATCAAATATTATTATTGGCTCTATACATAGCCCTAAATGCCTAATGACTATGTTGATCATTTTACTTAAAAAATTAGTTTGGTTAGTAAATTGTAGGATAATAAGAGCTACTAACTATTA
>SNQN01001269.1:37367-53225 GCA_008642245.1 Bassia scoparia
TGATTTTTCTATGGAGATCCCGGAGATTAATTGTAGTTGACAATGTTAGAGCTATAACGTGCTTCGAACCCTGGCCAATATTTTATTGCATGACACCCTGATCCAATTCTCGATTGCATATACAACCACATAAAATAATTTATCAAATTACAATATCTAATTATGTGTATTATTGAAGTTATATTAACACACTTTGAGTATGAAGCCAGATTCAAGTCACACTAGTATGTATAAACTGGACTAACCAGACATTCCATTAGACTATTTCAACTCTTCAAGTGTGATTGGTAGGTTGCTCATTTTTTTTCTACCTTAGTCTCTTTGATCTTTTTCCTCTTCGAAATCGAAATCGAAATCGAATCACTTTGCTAAATATGTTTTCTGTGTTTATACTTGAATGCAGTAAAAATGGCAAGTCAAACGATCTCATCTTACTTATCTCGTGCATTGCTTTCTTCAACTCGTCCTCTTTCTCACGGTAATATTTTCTTCTTAAYTATCTTAYGTTTTTATACACATATTCTTACTTTAGTATACTAATGATCATAAAWAAAAGAGGTTAAAGTGTATTACATAGTTAGATTTCATGCTCATATTGAGTTTAACTAGGAAGTTTTTTCTATAGCATTCTGTTTTTAGTTTTCTTTTGTTTATTACTCTTTYTCATGAACTTGTGAACGAATCATTACTCGGAACTTGAACTATATTTTGTAGTTAATATGCCTTATCAACTTCATATTATTGCKGAAATTAAAGAATTTTATTGWTTTATATTTTAATTATTTCCACTTTGAATGTTGTGTGATGTGAATATGTGATCTTGCCTCACCAATGGTGCAATGGTGTTTGCAAAAATTTGCATCATGTAAACTGTTACTGTTTGCGAGTTCTGATTACAAAGGTSAAATGTTATAGAAATTAGAAAATGGTGTTTAATGATCTGCWTTRGCGCTCAATCTTGTAGCTCAATTAGTCAGATTTATACTGCATGAATCTGACTATGGATTTAGAGAATTAGAGTTTCCTTCTTAATTAGTCAGATTTATACTGTATGAAAGTAGCTTAATGCTACATTACTGTTTATGTGTTGAAAGACTAATTCTGAAGCTTCTGTATTGTTGTTGCTTAGGGAGAASTTCTCATTTGAGAMGAGTAGTCTGCAGATACAGCACTGCTGCTKCCGTYGAGGAACCCATCGTYCCACCTGTCAAGGTGAAACACACTCAGCTTCTTATMAATGGCCAATTCGTCGATTCTGCTTCAGGTACGTACACTGAAATTTAACTTCCTGTTTTCAGAACTTGTGCTGTGCAAAATTCATGAATTATGATCAATGAGTTAKYMAATAATGTTGAATRTCTTGACTAMAAAAKTTAAAAGTGTGGCTCTTTGTTTCAGGTAAAAAGTTCAAGACACTTGATCCTAGGACAGGGAATGTGATTGCTGAGATTGCTGAGGGTGATGCTGAGGATATCAATCGCGCAGTTGTTGCTGCTCGTAAAGCTTTTGATGAAGGACCATGGCCTAAGATGACTGCTTATGGTAAATTAGCTAGCCTTTCCCATTGTTCTTTCATCATTTTTTACCCTTCTCTCTGAAAAGCTTTATATTGTGTTTTAAACAGGAAAGTAAAAAATCCTGTTTACATTGCTGATCTACTCGAGCAGCACACTGAATGAGATCGCTGCCTTGAAATGGGACAGTGAAAGCACATTACGAGCAAGCTTGCTTCGAGCCCTACAATGTGTGTCGGTATATGAAGATATAATGTGGTGGAATGTAAACAACTTAGGTGTTATGTTTTTTGTTTTGTAAAAATATGTATCATTTCTTGACAGAATCAGTAGATTGCTTCCCTTCTTCCCCCAATAGTTGGGCCGATAAGATCCATGGTCTAATATGGCTGCTGAACGGACCACACATGTGCCAAACCCTCATGACCCATAGGTGTAGTGGGCAAATTATCTCCGTGGAATTCCTCTTCTCATTTTTTTTGGGAAATAGGTCCCAGCTAGCTGTAGGCAACTCCACTATTATGAAGGACTGCAGAACAAAACCACCTTCGACTGCATTTTATGCAGCGAAACTTGCTACATGAGGTATCGTATTAAATTCCTGCCTAATAGTTCTATATTCACATTTGGAGTTTCGTAAGTCTGATCTTTTCTAACATATCGGAGCAATAAAGCTTAGTTCTCACTCTTTCTGTGAATCAATGAATGTTGTGGCAGGCCGGACTTCCTGATGTGTTCTAATGTGGTTTTCTGGTTATGGTCCTACGCCGCGTTCAGCTCTTGCAGTCTCACATGGATGTTGATAAGGTATACCAAATCGTGCAAATGAGTCATCTGCCAGAATGATGACAATTGGATTGCAAGATTCATTCATTCTATTGCTCTAATTAAGGACTTAATGACTGCAACGTCGTGTCCTTCGCACAAATAAGCCTGTATGGCTGTATAATTATGCACAGAAATTAACGAAACTTCATCTTCAGCTTGCATTTACTGGACTCGAGACTGAGAACTGGAAAAATGTGCCTTGAAGTGCAGCGAAGAGTAATCTGAAGCAGTGACTTTGAAGACTAGGAGGAACATCGCCTTTCATAGTGTGCAAGAAGCACTGAATTGACAAAGCAGTCGAGCTTTGCACATTTTGCGCGCTTCTCAATAGGTTAGAAAAACCTGTATAAAGTTAGTTCACTGTTTTCAATGATAGCTAATATTATCTAGACATACTTCAGTATATGAGTGATGTTGTTTATATCAAGTCGCAGGATAAGAAAATTAAAATTCTGTTTATTGCAGGGACCATGTGTTTGTCGTTGCTCTTCGTACTTATGTACTATAAATGTTACTATGGATGAATTGTGCGAAGATAAGCAAAAGCTACGTCAGAAGCGTCAGTTGGTGATCTTTCAGTTATCGGACATTGAACAAGGTCTTCAGGTATGCAGCTAAATCGATACGTTTATGCATGTACTCGTACAATATTTGATAGTCTTCTAGTATGTGACTTTGCGAAGACCTGCAAGACTAATATTTCCGGGATTCATAGCATTTGATTCAGAAGCAATTCGAGAAGGTGATGCTACATAAGATCAGGGATCGAGAGTGGAAGCTCAAGCTTGAGACAGAGGAAGAACAATTTGGTCGACAGGGATACTACATTCAGCCCACATATTTTCTCATTCAATGAAAACATGTTATATCGCACAGAGTGAAATCTTTGTCCTGCGTTCAATCCATCTGAAATTCAAGTGATTGTTTCTTCTTACTCGTCAATCAAACTATCATAAGCATCTCTTCTTACAACTCTTTCTTTATAAAGTAGTAGGATAATATAAATCTCGATTCACAACTGTGTAAATGTAGGGACTTAGGGGAGGTAATCACAACGAGCTAACTCACCCAATATGGCTAGCTTGCGGGGGACTTCACACAGACATCGACACTGCCTAATACTTAAGCGCGGCCTTAAGGTTTCGCACGGTATGGATAGAATTGCTTCGACATCTTCGATCCAGGGATCTGTTGGGTGTACAAGATGAGTGGACAAGGAAGGCGGAAAAGGTGTTTACAGTTTCGACTGAACTACTTTACAATTAAGGTTGGTTACTCCTGGTTGAACCAATCTCAGCAATGGTTGTAAATCTATTATATTGTAGCCATTCTTGTCTAATTCTAAATAAAGACTGGAATATCAACATTTTTCTGAGCCACTTTCAGGTATTCTCAGAGCAGATACCAAAGTAGTGTTCCGTGGCATTTTTAAGTAAATAAGATGATCTTACAATGATGGTCACAGGAGACACATAGCTTTAGTACTTACCGAGAGATACTAATATTACGCATAATTTTTCCTGGCTTCATAATATATTTTTTGGTCATTCATAAAGGGTGATAAGTTGACAAACTCGCCTATTAACGACGACTATCAACTTGTTTTATTGTAATGTACATTACAATTCTCTTCAGTTAAATAAATTAACACAATAATCGATACTATAAAAAAAAAAAAAAAAAGAAAATTTTTTTAAACAACATTGACCCATTGTACATGCTCTTACTACTAATCGTAGATTTCGTCCAGGTATTAATAAAGTATTCACCTTTCTTGAACTCTTTAGGCTTTGATTAAGAATTTGATCATATTACAGCGAATACATACTATTCCTTGATTGACCCTAAATACATTCCTCTTCCTATTAGCTTTAGTTATAAGAGAATATAAAAGTAGCAAAGGGACAAGAAAACGAGTAGCGAGATAAACTTAAAGCTGGTTCAGAGCATTTTGGGATTTATTTAAATTCCAGCCCATATAAGGCTTATACGCTCTCTTAGCCCCGAAATGAAAGCAAGAAAAACTATTACAATGAAGAATGGTCGACGAAAAAGTCAGCAACTCAAACTTCTTAGATTATCGGCGTACAAAAATAAGATATTTGATATGATCTGATCTAGTGTAAGTAGTAAAAGAGAATTACTTCGTATTAAAAATAGTACAACTCAATCAAAGAAACTTGACTAAATGATAGGGAACATATTAAAATCCTAGTCAATCTAGCGGATTGACAAAAATTTGAAATCCAATGGTATTTTGGTAAATAAAACCAAAAAAAGATAAAGATAAATGACAAAATTGTAAATAAAATATTCCATTTATTTACCAAAATGYCATTGGATTGACAATTTTTGTCAATTCACTGGATGTCCCTGACAGRGACACTTTACTTCCTTAAAAGTTATATACAAGAAGGCTTGCCTACTCCATCCAGTGGATGTTCCAGATATGAAATATTCAATGACATTTTGGTAAGACATTTCCGTTAATGATATATGCTGTTTTGAACGAATAYTACAAAAGGCGTGAATTATAGTTTTGAGTTACTATTGAATTTTTTTGAGGAATAAAAATAAAACGGTAAAAGAATAATGGAAAGACRAGAGATTTTCACGAGGAAAATTTCATGGGACCAGTCACGAAGAAAAAACCTCGACCACTAGGAAWTTTTAACTCAAACTCTTWTCACTAATATAGGCGAATGACTCTGTTACAAACCTATATGACTCGGATCAATCGAGTTCCACTAAGAACTCAAGCTTGAAGCTTCAATCAASAGTTCCCTCTAACGRTTGAAACTCACTAACTTCCTTGAAATCTTCTCTTCCTCTCTCAAAATCTAACTCAATTCTCTCTCGAGTTTAACTCRAAACCTAAATCAATTGTCTCATACTTAACTCAAAACCTTGATTATATGAAATAATTTCCCGCAGCCTAAATGAGACCGTGCCACACACAAATCTACAAAATTTCTTGCTTATTTAAGAAAGAGTTAAGCATGAGATAGTGGGACATCAGCCAGTAACTATTCTTGCCCCACATAATAGTAGTCCCGCGACTTCTTCTCTTGCCCCCACCTCCCCCCGCGTGATCATCGACACCCTTTATCGTTGTAAATTTGTAATGTATGGAAAGCATACGGAGTAAATAAAATACGGAGTATTTCATTCATTTAAAAAAAATAAAATAGCAACAAATGTATTTTCATGTATTTTAATAAAGAGATTTAATAATGTAAATGAGTAAATTAATCAATATAGTTTTAATATCAGAAAAATGAAATTATAAATTCATTGTGTTAAAATTATTTTGATTAATTTGTCCGTTTACATTGTTAAATCACCACCTTAACATACGTAAAAAATCATTTGTTACCATTTTTTTAAACAGAGGAAGTAACATAATCTCTATTATATAAGTGAAGGGGGAGGAAGATGGTGTCCCCTTAAAAAAAAAAACCAAAAATACCCTTAATGAATTCAATATTTAGAAAAATCACAAAAAAAATTCCATTTTTGACTGAGAGATAGTTGAGCTAAAAAAATTTCAATATTAAGTTTTTTTAATTCATATTAACCTAAAACATGTGCATCATATCTTTGAATTAGTTATTTTTTTAGGTTTTAAAAAAATAAATTATAAAAACCAGATACATGAGAGATAGTTGCAGGCTTGCAGTATATTGCTTAGATAGGTGGGGGGATGGGAATAAATCAAGTGAGATATAAGAGGGGTTGTATATTGCTAGGTAGGGGGATTGCACCTAATAATTTGCCTTTGTCAATAGAGATGTGACATTTTGATGGGGCCATTGGGTTAAAAAATGTAAAAATAAATTGACGTATGAAAGTAATTTAGTAAAAAAATTTATTTTAAAATGAGGTGTAAATTATGGGTTTCGATATAAGAAAGAAAGGTTAGTCCTATTCTTGGTCATAAGTTTGTTTGGAAGAAGTTTGTGAAAATTGTGATGCAGCATGACAAGACAACAAACCTCAAAGAAATTTGTGCGAAAGCAATGTGTTGGAAGGAGGAATTGCTAGTACCTAACTGACGTTGAGACAATGAAGTCACTAACACCTTTTGTAATAATATTTGCTCATTTAAAATAAGGATATAATGTTTTGGTAAGTAAAAAGAATGTATATTTTATTTATAAAGATTAGAGTGGAAAATTAGTGATCTTTTATCCAACTTTTTTAATTTTTATCCGACCTCGTGTTGGAAGTGTGTCTGTATCCTAAAAAACAAGTCACGATCCGCCTGGGATAGTCTAGATGCAGGCAACAGAACATCGAAGTAGAAATGTTTGTATAAGATAGTTACTTGTCACTTGTCAATAATCAATTTAACGGACGTGTATTTCTTCACCTGGTATTAACTCACCACCAACTCAAAACCACAACTGGTTAACCACACGTTAAACCAGCCCTTGTAGGATTTTAGGTGTCTAAGCAAATCATATTCATTTGCACCTAAAACCGGATCTCATGCATATAAATAAGATAACAAATAGTTTAGAATTAATCTTTAATGCGTGAATCTTCTTCGTGTTCTTACATTTGCGAGAGATAAGAGCCTCAAATGCGACTCTTCTATTCGGTCACCAGCTTGTATCAACACTCCCCACTACGTTAGATGGTCGGAATCAATTTCCATCATTCTATGGAGATGTGAAACTAGTTTTAGAGAGAAAATAAATATGGAGTGAAAACAATATTAATTCTTTTCCCATAAATATAATCAATAATAATAATATACTAATCTCACTTCTCATTAACCAATATAATATATTTAATATAGTATATTGATGACGAAGGTTAAAGAGGGGTGCACCATATATGCATTGATTTACAAACCACTCACTATTTTGTAACCCCCGAAGCCCAAAAAATTGACTAGCAAGAGGAATTTGTTTTATGAACCTAAAAAAAAAAAAAACCTCTCCACAACCTCCTATTACAATGCCCTTAATTCATTGCCGAGACCATGCAGTTGCATTTAAACTAAAAAAAAAAATTGAAGACGTAGAGTTCGTTACATTAGTGAGCTGAACTGAACTGAACTGAGTTAAACTAATAAAATATTTAACCTTGGATTAATATAATTTTGATTAATATCTAATATTTAACTCTATAATATTGAGATGAAATATTTAACTATTATTAATAATATACTTTGGATTAATATTTAATATTTACTTAGGATCAAACATTTAACTATTTAATCTCTGCTTAATATTAATCTTGAAATCAATATTTAACTTACGATTTAGTATTTAAATAATATGATTAATAATATAACTTAAAAGTTGGGATTAATGATATTAAAGCTGAAAGGTTACCATAGGATTAATTATTATATATTATATTATTATTATTATTATATTATTATTATTATTATTATTATATTATTATTATTATTATTATTATATTATTATTATTATTAATGAACAAAACATTAATGAACAAACTAGAAGAATTAACGAACTAATAAGGATCATGGATCATCACTGAGGACTCGTTTGACATAAATTTTTATTTTAATAATGTCTCTTATGTTTCTTAAGTTGATTACTCTTATATTATTTCATTTTAAGTCGAAGAGTAAAATTAAATTATGATCGTTACAACTTACAAGGCAACAAAGTTATAGAAATGGAAGTATGGAACTATAGAATGAGGTTCCCGGGGAAATTCCTAGTCAATCCAATGATTGACAATCCATGGCATTTTGGAAATAAATGGAAAAAAAGAAAGATAAATGGCAAAGTTGTAATAAATATTTTCATTTATTTACTAAAATGCCGTTAAATGACAATTTGTCATCTATTTGAGATGACTAGACATCCTCTTCACCGAATGGGGCCGGGGTGGGGGGAGGGGGAAGGAGTCAAGGGAGAAGACTCACAAGAGAAATAAAGTACTTTTAGTGTTGTTTTTGGTTTGTGTCTTATAGCGTTGAATGAATTTAAAGATGATATGAAGTATGTATGACTCTTATGCTGATATGCTCCAATTCTCTCTAGTAATATCCACCAATTCAACAATTCGTACATAATACGAGTGTAATCTCTTTAGTATCGTATAACTGTAACATATTTCACATTAAGTAGAGAGAGAAAGTCTAATCGTTGCAATTAATACGATAAAAAAAAATACATTAGCTTTTGACGACAATATGGTAAAAACTTTTCACGACAATAAGTAAAAAATAAAATACATTCAAGCGACAATAGACCAATTTTTTTAAAAATATGGATGTTGCACAATGAGTTACACTTCATTATTTATGTGTGATAGTATTGAATGTTATCTTGTAATTTAAGGGTAGAAAATAATTAATAATAAACAAATTGACTCTAAATCGAAACACGTCAACCCTAACTCATTCAATGAACTTGCCAAAAAAATCAATCCAATTTCATTCGCTAATTGATCATGTAATAATGTTTAATTCAATCCAATTTCATTCCTAATTGATGTTGGTTGTCTAGTGCGAGCGATGGAGCTCTTCGTCGTGCAGATATCTTGCTTAATTCGTTGGATGGCGTCTAGATATGTGTGTTGACCTGATTGAGGTCTTCCCCTATGACGCAGTTTTGGATTGTTTGACTTCGTTTCGGGTCGGATCATGATGGCTGCAAGCACAACAAAAGCATGATAAGTATACGAAGCGTTGTAAGGCTCTGGGTTATGGTTTCTTTCTTTTTCCTTCTCTTCTTTAGGGATTAGAGAAAGGGGTTGTTTCGTTGTTGAAGCGGGTTCATACTTATCCATGGACTCAGAGATATTGGGGCGAGCAGCAGTCCCACATATTCGTAGGATTGGGTTCGCTATTGCTAGAGGAGTGGGGGCCCAGATTGTATCTCGGCTCCCTCCCAACTTCTTGTAGTTCACTTGTTTTTCTAGGCTTGTTAGTTTGTAACATTTCATAATAATAATAATAATAATAATAATAATAATAATAATAATAATAATATAATAATAATAATAATAATAATAATAATAATAATAAATAATAATAATAATATAATAATAATAATAATGAATGATAATAATCTCCTACATTTATTAATTAAAAAAATAATAATATTATTAATAATTACTTGTTTTTAAAAATAAATAGAGTAAGTAATAGATTCCTTATATGTGCACTGATTCACACTCCAATTTTGAGATTTGCTCTTTCCAACTTCACTTCTAAGAGTTTATAAGGAACAAAGAAAAAAAAAATTTAAAAAAATTGATGATTTATATAAAGTAATTCGAATAAATAATGAGTGTAACTCACACGTGATATATTCCAGTTTTTTTTTAATCGGCAAATGTCACTTTGTGTATTTTTTTACTTAATTATGCCGAAAAAAGTATTTTTATCATATTATCGTCAAATGAATACTTTTTTACCAATTGATTAATTGGCCGTCATTTGCTAGTTTTGCTTGAAACACGTGGCCACCACTATGGTACAATACACTTTTTTTTTACCGGATACAATACATTTAAAAAAGCCAGTAATAGTCGTATATATATTTTGTCATTTTTTTAATGCAAAAGAAGTTTCTTATATTAAATTAGGTGCTAAGTGTAATTCTTTTTCTATTTCTTTTGTTAGGAGAAACGGAAATAAAGTGGCACATAGATTAGCTAATAGTAGTCGTAGCTTTCATTCTTTTAGCGTTTGGATTGAGGAGCTCGATATTACCTCCCGGATTTTTGTCTGATTAGCTGATATTATTATCTTCCGTCAAAAAAAAAAAGAAGTTTCTTATCTTATTATATAAGGGAAGGGGAGGAAGATGGTGTCCCTTTAAAATACGTTAATACCCTTAATGAAATTAATGTGCCTAAAAGACAAAATATCCTTAACTAAAAAAGTTATAATTGATGTGTTATAGTACTCATTTTCTATTCTATTAACTTCATTGTTCTAATAAAAATTGACAAACATTTATGACGTGACTAAACTGCAAATCTATCAACATTATTCTACAATAATTGAATTAAAACATACGAGAATATATTTTGAGTTCAAGTCAAATTATTTAAAATAATTACAATAAAATAATTGTATGTTATAAGTATTTCGAAAGAAATAATAATGCAATTTATATTTTAAACATTTTAATTATATATTATATTAATTTTTCATTAATTGCGATTTTTGTAGTTAAGCACGCATTGCGTGTATATAAAAATAGTTTATTTATAAATGGTCACAGCATAACGCATAACCATGTTCCTTGAGAACATACCACAATTGACACAATACACAAAAGGAATGAGAATGAGGAATGAGGAAGTCCGTCAGAATATTCGAATCATCATATTCCATTTCTATTGTAAATGTATTGCAGTTCATTTGTCAAAAAAAAAAAAAAAAGAATGAACTCCTAACAAAATTAACTAATAAAGGACTTCAAAGACATTTTCTTACATTTTGTCCTGTGTAAGTACCATTCAATGCAAAAAAATATGTAGTGTATAATACGAGTATTTGATTTCTAATGTTTTGAGTAGTTTTATTTATTCTACTCCGTAGTAATAGTTTTAAAACATATTGATAGTCATACTTATTAATTTGCTTAAATCAGTACTAATTAAATTACACTACTTATTAACAAGTTATAATAACAGTACCTCGTAATCGTAATCCCACCCTAAATGAGACAGTGGACACAGAATCCACACATCCATTCTCATATGACGATCGTACCTCAGTATGTAGTCAGCCCTCTGTATCTGGATAGGTTGTGTAAGACTGACAACAAACACAATTGTCCGAAATCTTTGTAGATGTTATATACTTTAAATTATATAGAACATGTTAGAGTATATAACATATTTCTGGCCTAATACCATTAGTTAAGTTTTTGGTTGAGATGGTCTGATTAACATGTAACAAGCCAGTGTGACACGAAGGTCACGGGTTCGAATCTCCTCCCCCACTTTCAAGTGGAATTAATTTGCGTCAGGTTTAGGGCTGACAGAGTGCGGTCCAAACCGCAATTTAAGTGTTTATAGTTAAATCGCAAACCATAAACCGCATTTTAAAAATACTCTTTGTTTTTAATTTTTTGTTTTACTTTACTAACATTTAAGTTTTGTTTTTTTTAATATATTATTGCAGAGTATAAACTTTGTTAAATTATTTTTTTGTTTTGTAATAAGAATATTGATGTGATTAAACAAAGGCTTGTCATATATTGTTAATTGAGTATTTAGAATTTTTATATATAACAAAAGTGTTAACCGCAAATCGCACCGCACCAAACCGCAAATTGCGGTGCGGTTTGGTGGCGTCTGAAAGTAATTGCGGTGCGGTTTGGTTTGAGAAAATCCAAACCGTAAAATTGCGATTTGGTGCGGTTTAAGACTCCAGACGCATCAAACCGCACCATGCTCAGCCCTAGTCAGGTTTGAGGGGCCTGTGGCATCCACATTTCAAGCTCAAAGGCATTTCATGTGAGGGGAGTGTTAGAGTATATTTATATTCTGGCCTCAACCATTAGCTAAGCTTTTGGTTGAGATGGTTAGTTATCATATTCAGTTTGACGAACCTCCATCAATGAGTTCGTTTGCCTCTACGTCCTCCCTAAACAGATTCTAACATATACTAAAAAGGAAATGATTAAAAAAAATGCCAAACGTGATCTATTGAAAGACAAGCTGAATAGAATAGGAACAAGTCATATTAAGACAGTAATACTTGTATAATAATAGGAGATAGATGGACTGCAGAATATTCACGATTCACCATTATACCCAAATCTCGTACTCCGTAAAAAACTAAAAAGTAAAGTGCGCACTTCAAATAGTTCATTTCGTTCTCACATTCAAACACCCCAAAAAAGTTAGCAGCAGCAATGTCATGGGGCTCAACGGAGCCGGAGCCGGTGCTCTCCCGTCGTCGTTGTTACGTCGTTTCTTCTCTGCTGCTGTTGTTGTTGAAGTTGAAGTTGCAACATAGGCAAGTCGCGCCACCAATGAGAGAAGCCACCATTGCGCTAAAACACTCCAAGCTTTCCAAGATTTCAAGAATGTTCGCAAACTCCGAGTTTTTCAGTAGTAGTTCTGTTTCATCACCCAGAATTGTTATTGGGGACGACGCTGTGGGAACAACAGCTTGTTCTCTTCATCTTTCCATCTGCCCCTGTTTTTTTGTTTTTTCAATGAAAACAGAGTCGATGCAACAGTAAAGAGAAAACTAAATTAATAAATGAGAATATAATAATAATGTAACAAAAATGAAACGTACAAAAAATAGTTTAAATGAATAATGATAATGTACAAAAAAATGAACAGCATTGCTTACCTCGGCTAGTAAAACGGACCACATTGCAGCTACACAGGTTTGAAGAGCCGCCAACAGAATAATGATTAACCAAAGAGCGACACCACAAATTCCTCCAAGTTTCTCATCATCCTTCAATTATTTTGAGAGACTAATGTGAATAATACCCAACCGGGGCCAAAGCTCATCTAGAGTAGTCATCTTATATATATAATCTCATGAGTAGGGCGTTAATGAACCAGCCTACTCTCGAGCCTGCGCTTGAAGATAATTCGAGTCGAGTCTCATTCTATACTCGGCTCAAAGCTCGCAACACAGGCTCGAAAATATTATTTTATTTTTAATTTAGTCTAATATTAATAAAATTAGTAGTATATTATTGATAAATTTAACATAAAATAGAAATTCATAGCTATAACTATTAGATAATTCTAAAGTCATTATATTACTATAGTTTCGAACTTCAATATAGCTTCATTGTATTTAATTTGAACTTGATTTTCAAGCTCGGCTCGAACTCGAGGATTATTCATTCACGAAGCCTAGCTCAAAATTACCAAACTCGTTTCGCTCGGCTCGTTAACATGAGTCAATGACTCATGTAATATAATGGCATACTAACATCTTATTCGTCTACAAAAAAACAAACTCACATCCGAATAATGCGGATTGTACGATTTATACATGTACAGTAATATACAGTAAAACTTGAAGGGACCCAAAGAAGGAAAATGGAGTCAAAACCTCAGAGTTTCCTCGAAGGGCAGGGAGCACTGAAAACCTATTTATCATCCAACCAGGGCCGGATCCACAATTGGGTTTAAACGGGTTCCATTCAACCCGCCCCCATTTTTTCATAAAATGAATCTAAAAAGGTATATAAATATCTAGTCGATTTTAAGGAGATTTGTGTTGTCTCATTGGTTCTTCTCCTTTTACTCGCGCTCATCATTTTTTTTGTGATGGTCTGGGATTCGATTCCCCATTCATCCTTTTTGCATTTTTTATTTTGGGTTTTATCTTTCATGTATTGCAATTTTTTGGGTTCGTTTTTTTTAAATACTTCCTCTGTATCGCTAAAAACGCAACAAACTCAATGTTGCGGACTCCTAGGCAAAACTTGGCTAGTAAGATCAAAGGCTTGTTTAAGAAATGTAATAAGATAAAATGAGAAGGGGGAAGAAAGAACCACCACCACATTGGCTCCCACATGAACCACCCACCGGCTCCCACCAGAACCACCACGACCTGGCACAACCATGACCCACCACAACACCGCCGAAAGCCGCCAGGAGCACCCACGAACTCACCAATAGGAACACGAAGAAACCCACGCACTCGAACAACTTGAACAATCCAATCGAACAACCCAATTTGAACCACCAACCAACCACGACGAACCCAGTCGACTAACCCAATCGAACAACAAGCAATAGAACAACACAATCGAACACACCATCGAAACACTCACGAAACCCAATTGAAACCACCAACGAACCACTCGGAAATCAATTTCAACCACTCGCGAACCCTAACTCAGCCCAATCGAACACACTACCACCAGAAATTGCCCAGAAGTCGATCGAAAATTGCTCGATTATGGTTGAATACTGCTCGACGGCGGCTCGACTGGGGTACTGCTCGACGGCGGCTAGAATGCGATCACGGTGGTTTCGTGGGATTTGGTTATGGTTGTTGTGGTGGTTGTTTGAAAAAATGGAGTGGTGGTGGTGCTTGGGTTTTGGTGGTGCGGTGGTGTCAAGGGAGAGAGAGTGGTGGTCTTTGATGAAATTAGTTTATATTTAGGTTTTTGATTAATTTATATTATAGGTTAATAATGTTACTTAGTGTAGTTTAATTATGTTTTAAATAGTTTAGTAAGGGTAAAATAGATATTTCATAGACTAAAACTTACTTAATATGGAAAAAAAAAGTTTGTTGCATTTATTGTGATATTTCCTAAAATGGAATTTGTTGCGTTTTTAGCGATACGGAGGAAGTATGAAAACTCAAACAATGCTTTTGTAATTTTAACAAAATAATGAACTTATGTACTCCGTATTAGATCTTAAATTATCTAAATGTCTATTGCAACCCGAATTTAAACTTAAGTATTGATTTGTTAATTTTTAAAATATCCATTGTAATCTAAATTTGATTTATCTATTTTGATTTTAAAATTCCGAACTCACTATTTCAAATTTCTGAATACGCCATTGCATCCAACCCTTGAATACTACGTACTACCACTAATAAGAATGTTGGCAATTTGGCATTAATCGTATTACAACAAGGGTTGCCGAATCAATTTAGTGGATTGATTAGGGAAGCTAAGGAAATTCACTAAAATTTCACACCTCCCTCTGAAAAGACCACCCTATCGTTTCACTTAACCTAAATTACAAAAAAAAAAAGCCAATGGCATTAGGAATTTACTTATTACAACCGCCAAATACTGAATTAGACAGAGAGCCGACTGCTGGTTTCTCATTCATATCTTCCTTAGTGGAAACTTTGAAACAGGATGAGACTCCTAGTAAAAATTTAAAAATTGTGTTTGTCAGATACAAATGATCTTATTATCCTTACTAATTATGAGGGAAAAAAAAAGGAGGAGAGGTACCACTGACCACCAATTAGTAAGGGTAAATATATTTTTTTATACAATCAAGTGGAGTCAAGTGGAGGGGATGTACTCCAAGTTTCATAATTTTTAGGAAAATTTGCGAACAAAGACAATAAAAAAAAATTTGCAAGAAAAGACCTTTTAAAAAAATTTATGTGAACAAAGACTTTTAAAAAATAAAAAATTGCGAGGAGAGACCTTAGTGGTGTTTATCGGCATTGACCACCATTCTTGGCCGTTGATCCTCCCCATTACTTCTAATTACACTCTTCCTTACAACTTACACTCCTTATTTCCCATTTCCTTACCTCCTTCTCCTTCCATTCAGCTCCCTTCAGGTCTCATGCGCGTGCGCGTCGTGCACATATCTCATCTTCATTCCCTCCGATCCTGGTCGACACAAGCGTCCCTATGTTCATCATTGCCAATTTCACTCCATATTACACGCTATCCACTCCTATCAATCTTCTGAGACATTCAGAAAAAGATTCCACAAACTGCACAATAATTCACATTCAAACAATGGTGTAAACTACAAAAAAATTGTCCCGCGAATTCAATCTCTACAAAAAAAAAACGATTTCCAAAAAAAC
>SNQN01001269.1:53250-100563 GCA_008642245.1 Bassia scoparia
TTTTCAAATAGTATATATAATTAATTAATAAAAATAATAAATAAAATAATAATAATAATAATAATAATTAAAATAAAATAAATAATAAAAATATAATAATAATAATAAAATAATAATAATATAATGATATATCTACCTAATTTTATAATTAAAAATAATAATAATTATTATTAGATAAACTTTTTAAAAAATAAATAGAGTAAGTAATAGATTACCTTATAGTGCACTGATTCACACTCCAATTTTCGAATTTGCTCTTTTCAACTTCACTCTAAAGTTTATAAGGAACAAAAGAAAAAAAAATTTAAAAAATGATGATTTATATAAAGAATTCGAAAAAATAATAGACTGTAACTCACACGGAAAATTCCACATTTTTTTTTAATCGTCAATGTCACCTTTGGTGTGTTTTTTACTTAATTAATTGCCGGAAAAAGTATTTAATCAAATATATCGTCAAATGAATACTTTTTTACCAATTGATTAATTGGCCGTCATTGCTAGTTTTGCTTGAGACAACAGTGTGCGAGCCATATCACCTATAAGGTGTACAATAACACTTTTTTTTTCCTACAAATACACTTTAATAAAGCCTGAAAGTCCGTATAATATATATTTGTCATTTTTTTAATGCAAAAGAAGTGTTCTTATTAATTAGAAGTTATGCTAAGTAATTCTTTTTCTATTTCTTTTTTAGGAGAACGGAAATAATAGTGGGCACATAGATTAGCTAATAGTAGTCGTAGCTTTCATTCTTTTAGCGTTGGATTGAAGAGTTCGGATATTACCTCCCGGAGTTTTGTCTGATTTTAGCTGATATTATATCTTTCCGTCAAAAAAAAAAAGAAGTTTCTTATCTCTATTAGTATAAGAAGGGAGAGGAAATGTGTCCCCCCTCCTTTATTAAATACGTAAATCCCTTAATGAATTAATGTGCGCCTAAAAGACATAATAATCCTTAACTAAAAAAAGTTATAAATTGATTGTTTATAGTACTCATTTCTATTTCCATTAACTTCATTTGTTCTAATATAAAATTGACAATACATTTATGACGTGACAAACTAAATCATCAACATTAATCTACAATAATGAATTAAATCATACGAGAATAATTATCGATTCAAGTCAAATTATTATCTATTAATATGATTAATTACTAATTAAAATAATAGTATTGTTAAGAATGCTTTTATTTCGATGATAGATTGTAAATAGTAATTACAATTACTAATTTCTTAAACATTTTAATTATATATTATATTATCATTTTTCATAATTGCATTTTTGTAGGTTTAAGCACGCATTGCGTGTATATAAAAATAGTTTATTTATAAATGGTCACAGCATAACGCCATAACCATGTTCCTTGAGAACATACACACGAATTACACATACACAAAAGGAATGAGAATGAGGAAGTAGGGAATCCGTCAGATATTCGAATCATCATATTCCATTTCTATTGTAAAATGATTGCAGTTCATTTGTCAAAAAAAAAAAAAAAGAATGAACTCCTAACAAAATTAACTAATAAAGGACTTCAAAGACCTTTTCTTACCTTCTGTCGTTACGAGTATGCAATTCAATGCAAAAATTTAGTATTATTATGTTATGACTGTAATATTTTTCTAATGTTGTTTTTAGTTTATTTATCCTCCGTAGTAATAGTTTAAAACATATGATGATCATACTTATTTAATTGCTTAAATATACATAATTAAATTTAACACACTTTTAACAATTAATACAGTAAACCCGTAAATCGTAATCCCCACCCCTAAATGAGACAAGTGCACACAGAAATCCACCACAATACCATTTCATATGACGATCGTACCTCAGTATGTAGTCAGCACCTCTGTATTGATAGTGTATAGACTGCACAACAAACACATATGTCCGAAATCTTTGCTAGATGTATATATACTTTATATAAGAATCCATGTTAGAGTTATATAACATATTTCTGGGCCTCACCATTAGCTTAAGTTTTGGTTTGAGATGGTCTCGATTAACTATGTAAACAGAGCCAGTTGGACACGAAGGTCACGGGTTCAATCTCCTTCCCCCCACCTTTCAAGTGGAATTATATTTGCGTCTAGACATTTAGGGCTGAGCAGAGTGCGTCCAAACCGCAATTAAGTGTTTTATAGTTAAATCGCAAACCATAAACCGCATTTTAAAAAATAACTCTTTGTTTTTAATTTTGTTTTACTTTACAACATTTAAAGTTTTTTTTTTTTAATATATTATGCAGAGTATAAACTTTGTTAAATTAATTTTTTGTTTTGTAATAAGAATATTTTGATATTAAACAAGAGCTGTCATATATTGTTAAATTGAGTATTTAGAATTTTTTTATATATAACAAATGTTAAACCGCAAATCGCACCCACCAAACCGCGAAATTCGGTGCGGTTTGGTCGGTCTGAAAGTAATTGCGTGCGGTTTGGTTTGAGAAAATCCCAAACCGTAAAATTGCGATTTGGTGCGGTTTAGACTCCACACCGCCATCAAACCGCACCATGCTCAGCCCTAGTCAGGTTGAGGGGCCTGTTGATGCATCCAATTTCAAGCTCAAGGCATTTCATGTAGGGAGTTTAGAGTATATATTATATTCCTGGCCTCAACCATTAGCTTAGCTTGGTTTGAGATGGTTCAGTTCATATTCAGTTTGACGAACCTCCATCAATGGATTCGTTTGCCTCTACCGTCCTCCCTAAAACCAGATTCAACAATATACTAAAAAAGAAATGATTAAAAAAATAGCCAAACGTGATCTATTGAAAGACAAGCTGAATAGAAAGGACAAGTTCATATCTAAGACAGTAAATACTTGTATAATAATAGGAGAATGATGGACTGCAGAATATTCACGATTCACCATTATACAAATTCGTACTCCGTAAAAAACTAAAAAAGTAAAGTGCGCACTTCAAATAGTTCATTTCGTTCTCACATTCACAACACCCCCAAAAAAGTTAGCAGCAGCAATGTCATGGGGCTCAACCGGAGCCGAGCCGTGCCTCTCCGTCGTCTCGTTGTTATCGTCCTCTTCTTCTCTGCTGCTGTTGTTGTTTGAAGTTGAAGTTGCAACCATGTCAAGTCGCGCCCACCAATGAGAGAAGCCACCATTAGCGCTAAAACACTCCAACTTTCAAGATTCAAGAATTTCGCAAACTCCGAGTTCAGTAGTAGTTGTTCGTCTTCTCACCCAGAATTGTTATTGGGGACGAGGCTGTGGAACAACACTTTCTCTTCATCTTTCCATCTGCCCCTGTTTTTTGTGTTTTTTCAATGAAAACAGAGTCGATTGCAACAGTAAAGAGAAAACTAAATTAATAAATGAGAATATAATAATAATGTAACAAAAAATAACACGTACAAAAATAGTTTAATAAGAATAATGATAATTAACAAAAAATGAACAGCATTGCTACCTCGGCTAGTAAAACGACCACATTGCAGCTACACAGGTTTGAAAAGACCGCCAACAGAATAATGATGAACCAAAGAGCGACACACAAATTCCTCCCAAGTTTACTCATCATCCTTCAATTAATTTTGAAGAGACTAAGTGAATAATACCCAACCGGGCCAAGCTCATCTAGTAGCATCCTTATATATATAAATCTCATGAGTAGGGGCGTTAATGAACCAGCCTACTCGACGTCGACTTGAAGATAATTCGAGTCGAGTCTCATTCTATACTCGGCTCGAAAGCTCGCAAACAGGCTCGAAATATTATTTTATCTTTTAATTAGTCATAATTATAAAATTAAGTATATTATGATAAATTTAACATAAAATAGAAAATTCATAGCTATTAACTTATTAGATATTCTTAAAAGTCATTAATTACTATAGTTTTCGAACTTCAATATAGCTCATGTATTAATTTGAACTTGATTTTCAAGCTCGGCTCGACTCGAGATATTCCATCACGAGCCTAGCTCAAAATACCCAAACTCGTTTCGCTCGCTCGTTAACATATCCATGACTCATGTAATATATGGCATACTTAAATCTATTCGTCTACCAAAAAACAAAACTCACATCCGAATAAGCGGAATTGTACGATTTATACATGTACATAATATACAGTAAAAACTTGAAGACCCAAAGAGAAGAAAATGGATCAAAACCCTCAAAGTTTCCTCGGAAGGCGCAGGGAGCACTGAAAAACCTATTATCATCCAACCAGGCCGGATCCACAATGGGTTTAAACGGGTTCATTCAACCCGCCCATTTTTTCATAAAATGAAATCTAAAAAAGGTTATATAAAATATCTAGTCGGATTTTAAGGAGGATTGTGTTCTGTCTCAGTTTCTTCTCCTTTTACTCGCGTCATTCATTTTTTTTGTATGTCTGGATTCGATTCCCCATTCATCCCTTTTTTGCATTTTTTATTTTTGGTTTTATCTTCATGTATTGCATCATTTTTTTTTGGTTTCGTTTTTAAATACTTCCTCTGTATCGCTAAAAAACGCAAAAACTCAATGTTGCGGACTCCTAGGCAAAACTTTGCTAAGTAAGATCAAAGGCTTGTTTAAGAATGTAATTAAGATAATAATGAGAAAGTGGGAAGAAAGAAACACACCACACACTGCGATATCCCCCACCATGAACCACCCATACCATCCCACCATGAACCACACACACCTGGCACCAAACCATGCCCACACCAACACCGAGCCGAAGCAACCGCCAGGAGCACCCACGAACTGAACCACCAATAGAACCACGAAGAAACCCACGCACTACGAAAACTTGAACAATCCAATCGACACAACCCAATTGAACCACCACAACCCAACGCCACGAAACCAGTCGACTAAACCCAATCGAACAACAAGCAATAGAACAACCACAAATCGAACAACCAATCGAAAACCTCACGAACACCAATTGAACCACCACAAAACCACTACGCGAAATCCAATATTCAACCACTCGCAACCCTAACTCTCAGCCCAAAATCGAACACACTACCACCAGAAATTGCCCAGAAGTCGATCGAAATTGCTCGATTATGGTTGCAAATACTGCTCGACGGCGGCTCGACTGGGGTACTGCTCTGACGGCGCGAGAAGACATCCGCATGTGTGTTTCGTGGGATATTGTTTATTTTGTTGTGGTGGTTGTTTGAAAAAATGGAGTGGTGGTTGGTGCTTGGGTTTTTGGTGGTGCGGTGGTGTCAAGGAGAGACAGTGGTGGTCTTGATGAAATTAGTTATAATTTAAGGTTTTTTGATGTTAATTTATATTATAGTTAATAGTATACTTAAGTTTAGGTTTATTAGTTTAATATGTTTAGTAAGGGTAAAATAGAATCATAGACTAAAAACTTACTTAATATGAAAAAAAAAGTTTTGCATTTTATGTAATTTTCCTAATAACGGAAATTAAGTTAGCTGTCTATTCTACAACGAGGAGTATGAAATCAATACAACTTTTGTAATTTTAACAAATAATGAACTTATGTACTCCGTATTAGATCTTAAATTATCTAAAGTGCTATTGCAACCCGAATTTAAACTTAAGTATTGATTTGTTAATTTTTAAATATCATTGTATATACAATAAATAATATATTGCTATATTATTCGATTTATTAAAAAATTCCGAACTCACTATTTCAATTAATCTGAATAACGCCATGCATCCAACCCTTGAATACTACGTACTACCACTAATAAGAATGTTATGCAATTTTATAATCGTATTACAACAAGTTGCCGAATCAATAGTGGATGATTAGGAAGCTAAGGAAATTCACTAAAATCACAACCTCCCTCTGAAAAACACACCCTATCGTTTCACTTAACCTAAATTACAAAAAAAAAAAAGCCAATGGCATTAGGAATTTACTATTACAACCCAAATACTAATTAGACAGAGGAGCCGCGTCTTAGGTTTCTCATTTTCATATCTTCCTTAGTGAAAACTGAGTGAACAGGAAGACTCTACGTAAATAATTAATTATATATAATTTTGATTGTGCAGATCAGCAAATTGTATCTTGTGAGTCCCTATCCTTACTAATATGCAATGATGTATTAAAATAACAAAGGAGGAGAATGTTAACTGCACTTTATCACATCTTTAAAGTAAGAATATATTATTTATCTTTACTACAATCAATGTATTCAGATTGAGGATACATCCAACTTTCATAATTAGAGAAAATTTTCGACAAAGGACAATAATAAAAAAATCTCAGAAAAAGACCTTAAATTTACAAATAAACCTTATAAGTGAAACAAGACTTTATAAAAAGTAATAAATCGAGAGAAGAGGACCATTTCTTGAATTATCGTCTATTCTGTACACACATCTTAGCCTGTTGATCCTCCCATTACTTCTTATATTACTGTACTCATTCGCGTTACAATCTGTGACCACTCCTTATTTCCCATTTCCTTTACCTCTTACCTTCATTCATTTCTCCTTATTTCATACACTCCTTCGCTTCTTCATTGGTAAATCTCCGATCTTCATTCCCTTACCTGATCAACAAGCGTCCCTTATTCATCATTGCGAGAAGAATCACGTCCATTATTTATCACGTATCCAGCTCATTCAATCTTCTGAGAACAACTTCAGAAAAAGAATCCTACGAACTTCGCACAATTTAATCACATTCTACACAATGGTGAAACTACAAAAAAATTAGTCCCGCGAACTTCAACTCTACAAAAAAAAAACACTTCACAAGAGAAAATATGCAGAATGTACTCCCATTTTCATCAACAAACAAAGTCTAATATCCGCTACCCAGACAACGAAAACCAACAAATTATGGAATATACCCAAAGAAATGATAAACTAACCAGAAAACCAGTAAATTGATTGTCTTCTTAGAAGAAGCAGAGGTGAGCGAAAGGCATACCGCTATACCCTCACTTTTTTAAGACAACAAGCTAATTTGCGGTATCCTGTATATGTTGAGTTACTACGGAAGTTTTATTTCAGTCTCCTTTGTTGGTCTATAGTTGGGAAATCAGTCTCCTGTTAACGACCGCTTAGAATTCAGTCCCAACACCAAGCTTCCAGTACACCCTGTCGTATTTGTGGGCGCCTTCTGAACTCGGTTCGTGGCAAGCGAGTGGTGATGTAAGCGGAAGCGAGGAAGAGAGTGAAGAAAGATTGTTGGTGATTGTGGTGTGTTGTGATGACTTATGTGGTGGTACTCTGTAGTATGAGTGGTTTTTTATGAGTGTATAGTGTAATATGAGTGCAAATAGAAGGGTAATAGCTAAGGTTCGTTGGTCAAGCCCCTGAGAAACTCAGTCAATGCCGCCCACGGTAAAATCATTGAAGGTCTCTCATCGCAAACTTTTTTGTTTTTTCTTCTTCACATTAAATTTTTATAAGACTTTTCTCGCAAAAAAAATTAAAAAGTCTTCTTCACAAATTTCCTAATTTTTTACAATATATATTAGAGATAATTACATGTTGATTAAACTTTCAACAAAAATTTGTTTAGTTAAACTCAACTGTATTAATATAAAGTTATCCTTTTTATAGTTTAAAATGACATTATGTACAGTTTTACTAGTACTGTGTCAGGATCTATAATTATGGCAAAATAAATCAATTGCTTTCTCTCTCTCCAAAACCTCTAAAGAAAAAGCTCCTATTTGGAGCCTTTTCATTTTGAGAATTTTCAATCCAACACTCTTTCTTAAAACTATCCCAACCAAACACTCGTGGTCCAAAACTCTCTTTTACCCCCCAAAACTCTAATTGCCAAACACCTCCGGCCCATTAACGTCTTCTCAGTCATTATACAGTATACACATACATACGGAATATGACGTGGTCTTTACCTTTTCTTTTTCTTTTGGTCTTCTTTCTTCTTACGTAGTCCAAAGCCTATATTATACAAAACCCCCTACATTGCAAGATACAATCTCCCTAGTATACACGTGCCTTTTTTTCCCATTGTTTTTTATTAGTTGTCAAATATTTATATCTATCTAATTTTATTTAATTAATGATTTTTTATTATTTATTTTTTTAAAAAAAATCATGCGTGAGAGATAATAGGGGGAGGGAAATAAATCATGTGCCACATAAGCTAGGGGGAGAGGGGTTGTATTTTGCTAGGTAGGGGGATTGTACCTAATAATTTGCGCAGTCCATATACATAGACATACGTGTTGGGCCGTGAAATATCCAGCCCAATAAGAAGACTCAAGAATGGAGCAAGCAAAGAAAGAAGCCCAGACGAAAGAAGTCAGCAGAAATGAAGGCTAAGGCCGCTACAGGAAGCAATCAAGAGGGCCGTTATGGCGCGCAAATTTCAAAATGTCTATAAAGTAATAGGATACGCAGTACATTATTGTGAATTTAAATAGGTATTATAGTTACACAGTGCCAACTTGGACTCTTTGGTATATGTTATTATGATTGCTTCCTTAATTTCATTACCTAATTTGAAAGTTGGAATATTATCTTTATAAATTGGTGCTTCCTTTGATCCAAATATCTGGTGTTGACTAATCTAGCAATCTGTTTTACAGAAGTATTGAAACAGTAGAAAATGCTCAAGWTAATAATGCTTGGTTTGAGGAAACTTAATGCTGATAACTTAATAAGAAAAAGGCAACAGAAATTTTCTTATATTTGCAGTAGGAAACTTCATTTTGAAAATGATCAAAGTTGTTGAATTGAATTACATTGACAATAAATTTCGGTTAGGAGGATGAATTACTAGGTATGCTTGCTTAATAGTTAATACTGATGCTGCATCTCCAATYTTTGTTTAGCAAGGACTAGTCACTGCAGAAGGGCGGCGAGCAGATACAGCACAGCTGCTGCCACCGAGGAACCTATCACTCCGCCTGTGAATGTGAAATACTACACAGTGCTTTTCCTGATCGTTAACACATGAAAGACCATTTGGGCTTTAAATGTGGATGCAACACAATCCCCTCAAACCTTGTGCAAATATCACTTGACTCCGTTCGTGTCACGCTGGCTCTTATATCATGTTAACCGGACCAATCAACCAAAATAGTTGATGGTTGAGGTCCTAGGAATATGTTATATACTCTAAACAAGGGAGTATGTTATGAAAGTACACATTTCAACTTTCATTCGCGCGTTACCTCAGGATAGCCCGCTCGAGTAACTTCGATATCTCATATATGTAACACTAATAGATAAGAGTATGAGCATATTAATTTAATTTATATGTGTTACTATTATGTTCGACCTTCTTCATAATATGTAAATTTTTACTAAACTCATTAAAGTGAGATTATGATTCCTCCCTGTCCCCAAGCTGTATGACAAATTGAGTAGCAAGTAAAGAAATACATAATGAACAAAACTTAGAAAAATTGACAATGGTAATATTTATCAATTTATCATCCACATATCATCTATCAAACACAATCACAGTTAGACTTGTTTTTTATGGAAGTGAATCGTGCTAAGTGTGATTCCTTTTGTAGAATTCTAGAAATCAAGCCCCCAATATTATTAGTTACTCACATGAATATTTATAGTACATGACAATCTTTCCCATTCTCTAACGAACTATATCATATCCAAATATATCCTATCATAACAACTATACATATATTCTAAATATATCTCAAAACTTTGTACTTTTGTATCGCGAAATAATTCGTATAACTCGTGTTTTAGTAAGAGTCGGAATTAGTTTTGAAAAAATATTTACACGCCCAAATGTTTTCATTGTGTTTATTATATGTATTTTTGAGGCCTGTTGTTTCTTAAATTCCCCAATTATTATAGTGTAGAAATTGAACAAGGGGAAATTGTAATTCACTCCAAGGCACGGAAACAACGCTTTTCTATTGTTAAATTTCGCCCCTCTAGGATCAATGGGTTACCACGAAAATAACTAATGAGATACAATGGAGAGAGCAATCACTTTGTAATCTTCAAAGTAATTCAGAAAAGGAAAACTTTGTAATAATTTTATAAGACACTCTAAAAAAATTTGCAAGAAATTCCAAAGAGAAAGCAAGTAAAAGCAAGAAAGTTTAGGATTTATTACTTAATAGCAAATGAATCAAGTGCAGCGTATTTATAGGCACTTAGAGTAATTCAAACAGTTTAAATTCAAGCTTGTAACCCCACAATCAATACAAACTCAAGCTAATCAATTTGAGTTTTAATTATGATTAAAACCACTTATTCTCATATCAATTGATTTCAACAGCTCTATTATGATTAAACATCTAATAATGCATTAATAAGGCTTACAACGGACAAAAGATCAACGAGCAAAAGATCAAACGTATAGTGAAGTAAATACGAGCAGTAGCCAAATGCGCGGAGTTCATTCATATGTGCCGAGCCATTTGCTTCTGTATCAAATGACGAGCAACTTCAAAGCGCGAGCCATTCATATGGCGGGTATCATTTTCTTCTAGTCTCGTTTTTGCCATTTTGCTTTAATGTTGATCCAAACAATCCTAAGGACCCCGTTTGCCATGATTTCGTGGCTAAAAATCACCTCCAAATTTTTCCAGTTGCTCAAGTTTCATTTATGTTAGTTAATATTCAACAGTATAGTGTTAATGATTAATTAAGTTACTAAGGCGTTATTAATCTACTGGAGTAGAGAAGTCGGTGAGAGCACGAAGCGTAAGATCATGAGTGATTCTGGAGTGAAGAGTACTCGTGTACGTAAAACTTATAAATGTGAGTGGTCCGGTGTGGGCCGGTAAGGGGGTGCAGGGACAATGATATAAGTAATGTATTGTCTTTCATTAATTCAGTTCAACGAGAAGTGTAAACCACAAATAAAAAACACAGTCAAATCTTAGAAGCTAATCTTTGTAATCCATAATGAATCAATCTTCGAGCCGAATGCGAGTGTTCAAGCGTTCAAATGAGCCCATGCTCGATCCTCTTCATCTACAATTGTACAATAGAACATCAGGAATCTTGACACCATTATCAATTGCCGAACAATCTGGAGTTGCTTGCAACATCGCACAACGGTAGGTAATACCAAACAGGCAGATCAGAAACCAACTTTTCTATTTGTTTAAAGAATTTGTCTCGAAAACGCACCATTCCAAATCTTCCCTACATATGTAGTTTCATGAATCCACGCTGCGTGTATCAAATTCTGTAATACCCAACCACAAATAAGATGTCAACCTATAGCATCTATAAAAACTGTATAGCTTCACATAAACCAAAAAGATGCTGCTCAAATAGCTAAAAAATGTATCATGTAGTCGAAGTGCCTGTGAGAGTTTTTGCAAGTCTATCCCTAGGTTCTGAGGCGTCTTCCTCATAGCAAATGACGGAGGATTTTTGGAAATGATATACTGTTCCAGGTCCCATGACTCAAAGAACGTTTCTCTTCAGCCCTCGATGAAGCCACAGACTAAACCCTCTTTGATTAACTTAATCTTGTCGTACCTTTCTAAATCAACTTCCTTCCCTTCGTCCACTACTATATCTCTATTAGGCTCTGCGATTCTCTAGGTACCTCCTAGTACACTTTTAAAAAAGTCGAGTAATAGCATTCATTACTTTGTTAGACTAAGCATTTATGATGAATCACCACCTTTTAGTTTACCCTTTTTAATAATCCCATCCATATGTCTGTTTGTTTTTGTGAAAATTACCACCTTTTGATTCCATTTTCTAATATTCCCTATGTTCCGCTGGCTTAAACGGGAATAACTTACTTCACGGAGAGATAGTTAGCATTGTTATGTCCACTTTGTTTTATGGTCATGTAAGTCAAACGCTTTTGTTTCCCTTTGACCCCGATTACTCTTTCACCTTCCTCTGCTTTGTCACCCCGATACTAACTCTATCATCTTCTTCCTCTGTAATTTTTTTTTTCCTCTCCATTTTTACTATTATAATGGCAGTACTATTTCGATACGCTTTTGTTTCCCTTTGACCCCGATACTCTTTCCTTTTTCCTCTCTTTTATACTTCTTTATTTTAAAAGTTCCATTCTCCATCTTACCTTTACTGATTGCTATAGTCTTCCATTCTCKATCTTATCTTCTTTACCTTTATTTTAAATAAGATTGGTATAGCTCATCCGAATTTGCAGATTCCGTTTCTTTCAAGGAGTAAAAAGTCTAAAACCTTTGCGCCATGGGAGACAATCAACATCATTCTCTGGCCCATCTGAAACTCTCTTTATTTGAGGAATCTATTTGCTTTTACGTTTGTAAGAATCAAATTCAACGGCTAGAAATAACAAAGAACATTTTGATGAGGTTGCTTATTTGCATATATTGCTCGTTCATACTCTAACATACATATAGACAAGGACGTACATCAAGTGTGCTAGCAGAATGTGTAGTGTCTAATCAACATATTGACTTTGATTACCCTCGTTCTTGCTTTATTCCAACTCTGATATACGGAGTACTTGCTTCGTCGCTGTTGCTATTGCTTTTGCTTTTATCATCGAGTTCCTATATAAATAGGGAACTCGAGATGTTCATTGGTGTACTGTTAGTGTGTTACATTCTCACAAGTCACAAAATTCAATGATGTCCAAACTTAGGAGGATTTTCTTACTTGTTTTGTTGATGATTATTATTTTGGGAATGACAACCCTTACAAACTTGTGCTGCTGCAATGCTATTCAATTTACCAGCTTCGGTGAGCACTACTCGATCACTTTTTTTTTTTTTTTTTTAATGTTAGGTTATTATTAAAAATATTTGTTTTTGGATTACTAACTCTTACTACGTATTAATTATCAGTTGTCCACTTTAATACGGAGTACATTAAATTAAATAAATAAATATGTCCTTTTAGCAATGAAAGCTATCCTTGAAGGGTTACAAATGGCGAAAACTATGGGAATCGGTAAGCTTCTAGTTCAGGCATGCTTGCAAATCTTGAATAATTATGAATATGAGGGTGGTGATTGTTTTAACATCATCAATCAAAGTCGGGCCTACATTGATCGATTTGCCCTGCCGTTAGAGGGTATTGGACCACCCTGAACCATAGATACTCGGGATCATAGATACTCAGGAGAGGTTTGTGGTAATTATATGATTACCTTTTCTCTTGAACAATTAATCAATTAAATTGGCGTATGATTTGCTTTGTGTCAATTATGCTAGTAGGGATGCTTAACTCTAGGTGTTTTTAATCGTTGAATTTTTAATCGCATTATTTCCATTTGTGTTGATTAGTTTTAGCATAGTTAATCAATCTCAACTCTAAATTACTACTGTTTAGTATAATTAGAATCAAAATTGACCAATATGGAACCACTTATCTCTTGGATTCGACACTTTACTTGCCGAGCTACATAGTTTTTAGGAGAAAAATTGGTTATTTTTGTTAGGTGCGCGAACGCTATCAAAAAATCCGTATGAAATTAGTTTTGATGGCAGATGGAAACAAAGACAGAGATCGATTGGCAGCACGTGGAATTACGTTATATTTCTCATCCGCGTACCTGCGGCAGTTCGGGGCCACTACGAGGAGGAAAGGAACACGGTAGCTTTATATTCAAGAGTTCATCAAATTTGAAGACCTGGAGTCATTTCCTGTTAATCAGTGTGTTATGAGTTTCACTTCTATGTCCACTTAAAGTCGATTTCAACTGCAATTCATCTTCAGAAACAAACACCGGCAGAGCGCCTCTGAAGGCCCCCGTCGTCGATCCCGTCATAGCTGCGCTGCACCATCAACATTTCTGAGGTAATGTTGATCTGATATGTATATATAATAATTTAAAATTATTTTTCTTGTGGCAGATGATGAAGATATTCTTCATTCTTTGTCTCCTAATACAGTAATATATCTTACTTACAAGCACCTTAATATTATTGTAATCTATTATGATATACTCTATATTTGTCATAAGTGTCAATATGTACTTTTGTTGTACACTTGACTTGCCATGACAGTTGAGGAGTTTGACTGTTATTTATTTATGTCTATAATCAATCCTAAATTCATTTTTTAAATAAAAAGGGCCGAGTGACTAGCGATGCATAATCAATCCGAATAAATGGAATATTTTTATTTACGATATTTACAATAATGGATTGATTAGGAATTAGGCGTAGTGACGTCTCTCTAGGAACCTCTGTCTTTCTCATTACACAAACAGAGCTTTGGTTCGACTTCTCTGCGTGTTCATCTTGTCCGTCTTGTTAGACGGACAACATTGTTTTTGCGGCTTTCGTGTTTCTGTAGAGTGTTATAAACAATTAGGGTGACTTTATCGATTCCTCTTTGGGGAGATGGAGAACTTGTGGATGAAGATGAATTTTCTCGCCTCGGTTTATCTATCACAAATTCAACCGATTCGAAAGATTGTCTTGAAATAAGAAACAGGAAATGTTTTGAGTTCAGCAAAAAAGTATGATATGCACTAGAAATTAAGGTATACTAAGTGCTAACGCCGGTGTTATCATGTTGGATATACATTGATCGAAGATGAGAATAATATGATTACAGAATGTCAAGAGTCTCATGACATTGCTACCGGAAACAAGACAAAATGAGATCTTCAGAACATTATGGGAAAAATTGTCGAAATTTTATCATAGTTCATTGATAATAGATGAACCTATAATTGGGGCTAAAGAGTCTATACGGGAGATTTTTGATCGCAAACGACAAGCCAAAAATGTCAAACGCCTGTAAGATGCACTTTTGGGGCGAAATTTGCCAAGACTCATCCTCATCACCCTTAAGGTGTTGGAGAATTCTAGACAAAATCAACCCGAGTCCGATACGATATATATTTTTTACTGAACGTATGGATTTACATTGACAAAAAGGGTTTTCGAAAAATTTTCCGAAAAATTGTCGAATTTTACCATGAGTTTCATATTTTTATAATAACCCAAGTCAAATTTGGTGTCCAATGAATCCATACGTGGGACTTTTGAGTTCGCGAACGACGAACATCAAAACCTCGTAGGAGACACTATGTTTGGTATATGGCCGAAACTTGCCAATACCCTCCCATCACTCTAAGGTGTGGGTGAAATTCTGGGCAAAATCAAGTTGAGTACATCGAACGTTTCGTTTTTGACCGAAAAACGTAGATTAGATCACAAAAATAAGGTTCCGAAAAATATTAGAAAATATCGCAAAATTTTTTACTATTGGTTCATAGGATAATATGATGAACTCAAGAAAAATTTTGGCCCAATGGGTCCATAACACAAGACTTTTGAGTTCGCGAACGACAAATCGAAAAAGTCAAAACGCTCGTAAGAAAGCACTACGCTTGTTTTTGGTGATAAACTTGCCAAGGATCATCCTTATCACCCAAAGGTGTGGGAGAAATTTAGGAAAAAATCGATTGGTTATCGAGACATTGTTTTGTAACCGTAAAACGTGGATTATAGATCATAAAAATGAGGTCTCCGAAATTTTCGGAAAATTATCGAAATTGGTTACCGGGGTGTTGCATATGATAATAGATGAACCCAACGCAATTTGGTGCCAAAATCAGTGGGACTCAGATTTTTCGACTGGTAAGTCACTATTAATAAATAAACATGTACGGAGTAATTTTTTAACAAATATTACAAAAAACATCAAGATATTGAAAGACTAAAAATAGAGCCAAAAATTTTTAATAATACAAATAAATAAATAAATAAATAAAATAAATGTACTAAATCTTATTACGGATACAAAGCAATTAACTACTCTCTCCGTTCCATGAAGTTCATGTCACACCGTTATTTAACAATTCACAAATGAAGAGAATCTTGTAAATAATTATAATGTATAGGTATAAATATAGTCATCGTGGGTCTTATTGATTCGTATTACTGAATAGATTATTAATATTCATCTTATACTTTCTTAAATGTGTAACTAAAGATTAAACGAACAAAACATACATTGGGAAGCGTATGAATAGTAACTCACAGGTCTTCATGGAACAGAGGGAGTAGTTAGTAATTAGTAAACATCCACTATATAGTATTATTACATTATTACACTAAACTAACAATTTATTTATACAAGGAACAATTGTCAATTGAATTACAAATTACAATTTAAATCGAACTTACTAATGATTCAATTACTGATTATTTACAACAATAATATTACGAAGAAAAAATAACAATATAAATTGTGAGATATTCAACTACGGAGTATCAAGATTGGAAATTTTCATTAATATAGGATAAACAAGTAAACAGACAATATTATATATTATAATATATATATATATTAAATATATATATATATATATATATATTATTAAATATATATCATCATTCATAAAAGATATCAATAGTCAATTATGAAGTCAAATATCAAATAAAAGTAAATTATAACAAGTGACATAAAATTTGAAAATTGGAAATTTGGGAGAGGGGGAGAAATTAACAAAATGTAAATATCAAAGAAAAGTATTTGGAATTTGGAGGAGATCGAGGGGAGGGAAAAAAAATTACCAAATGTAAACAAGAGATTTGAACGCGCGGCCTCAGCTCATTTTGCTCAAGACAACAAAGCCCACAAACCACTAGACSAAGACTTGTTTATGTGAAATTTTATGCATTCACTTCAATTTAACCTATTATAATTCGATTTTTTTAAAAAAAAACTTAAATTTTTTGGGCCAACTGGTGGGTCACTTGACCCGCCAGGACATGGGCTAGCTAGGTTCGCCACTGCCCAAATCAGTCCATACATGAGACTTATGAGTCCTTGAACAACAAACCGACAAAACGCTCGTAGGAGGCACTACGCTTGACATGTGGGGACTAAACTTGCCAAGGAATCATCCCTTATCACCCTCAAGTGTGGGAGAAATTCTTGGAAAACCGGGACGAAATACCTATTTTTGTTATTTAGCCGAAAAACGTGGATTATACATCACGAAAATGAGGTCTCTGGAAAATTATTGGAAAAATTGCCAAAAAATTTACCATYTGTTCGTATGATAATATGATGAAGTCAAGGCAAATTTGGGGCCCAAATGAGTCCATACGAGGGACTTTTGAGTCCACAACCAACAAAACGTTCATAGGAGGCACTACGCTTGGTATTTGGGGTCGAAACTCTCCAAGGACTCATCCCACATCACCCTCGTGGTGCGGGAGAAATTATGGGAAAAACCTAACCAGGTTACCGAGACGTCTTTTTTGGTCAAAAACGTAGATTATACATCACGAAAATGAGGTTTCAAGGCCCAAATGAGTCCATAGAGTGGATTTTGAGTTCGCGAACAACAAACTGAAAAAAAGTAAAAACGCGCTCTCGTAGGTGGCACTAAGCATGGTATTTGGTGCTGAAACTTGCAACTCATCACCCTTAAAGTGTGGGAGAAATTTTGGGCAAAACCAAGCAGGTTACCGAGATGTCGCTTTTTGGGCCGAAAAACGTCAATTTTATACATCACGAAAATGATGTCTCYTTGCCGAAATTTTTACTATGGATTCAAATGATAATATATGATGAACCCAAGACAAATTTGGGGGCCAAATGAGTCTATACAGGGGACTTCTGAGTCCGTGAATGACAAAACATCAAAATGCTCCTAATAGGCACTACACTTGGTATTTGGAGCTAACACTTGCCAAGGATGTATCGATCCCTCACCACCCTTAAGGTGTGGGAGAAAATCTCGAAAAACCCGAGTCAGGTCACTGAGATGTCGGTTTTAGCTCGAAAAACGTGGATTATACATCACGAAAATSAGGTTTRCGGAAAATATTCGTAAAAATAGCCGAACTTTTTACCATAGGTTCATATGATAATATGATTAACCCAAGGTAATTTTGGGGCCCAAATGATTGCATACGAGGGACTTTTGAGTCCGCAACGACAAACCAACAAAATATCAAAAAGCTCGTAGGAGGTACTACACTTGGTATTTGGGGCCGAAACTTTCCACGGACTCACCCCTCATCACCCTCAAGGTGTAGGAGAAATTTTGTGCAAAACTGAGCCGCGTCACTGAGACATCGTTTTTGTCCGAAAAATGAGGATTATAGATCACNGTAAGAGGCACTACACTTGGTACATATTTGGTGCCGAAACTTGCCAAGGACAAATTTAAGTCAGGTCACCGAAATGTCATTTTTAAACTGAAAAACGTGGCTGATACATCACAAAAATGAGGTARTCGGGAAATTTTCGGAAAAATTGTCGAAATTGTTACCTTGGGGTCATATGATATTATATAAGATAGGATGAACCCAAGGCAAATTTGGTACCCAAATTTGAGTCCATACGTGGGACTTTTAATTTCGCGAACGACAAACCTACAAAACGTCAAACACTCGTAGGAGGCACTACGCTTGATATGTGGGGCAGAAACATGCCAAAGACCCATCCCTATCTCCCTTAAGGTGCGAGAGAAATTCTGGGCTAAATCAAAACGAGTCACCGAGAGTCCGAGACGTCGTTTTTTTTATAGAAAAACGTGGATTGTACATACGAACATGAGGTTTCCGAAAAAATTGCTGAAATTTTAACCATAGATTCATATGATAATATGATGAACCCAAGAGAAATTAAATTTGGGGCCTAAATTAGTTTATACGAGGGACTTTTGAGTCTGCGAACGATAAAACGTTAAAATGCTTGTAGGAGGCACTACGCTTGGTATTTGGGGTTGTAATTTGCCAAGGACCCATCTCTCATCACTCTCAAGACGTGGGAGAATTTTGTGTAAACCGAGACYTCYTTTTTTMATCGAAAAACGTGGATTATATACATCATGAAAATGAGGTCCCGGAAATTTTTTGAAAAAARTGCCGAAATTTTTACCGTTGGTTCATATGATAATATGATGAACCCAAGGCACATTTAGGGCCCAAATGAGTCCATACGCGGGATTTTTGTGTCCGCAAACAACTAACCGACAAAAAGCTCGTATGAGGCACTACGCTTGATATTTTAGGCCGAAACTCTCCAAGGACACATTCCTCATCACCCTCAAGGTGTGAGAGAAATTTCAGGCAAAACTGAATCGGGTCACTAAGAGGTCTGAGACATTGTTTTTGGCTGAAAAACGTGAATTATATTCTCAAATTTTGCTACTCCGTACTTGTTTCAGGAAAAAAAAAGTGATTTTGAACAGGTTGGTGGAATTCATACAATATTCTTGGAGATAAAAATAGCAATTCAACCCTAATTTTGTAAATAAAAATACACTAATAAAAAAACACAAAAGCACATTTTACTCTCAAAGATCCTCAGAAATATTGATCCTAGCATCAGCAATGTGGGGATCGATGGGATCCGGAGCTGGGCGCTCTCCATTGTTGTTGTTATTATTGTTGCTGTTGCAATTGAAGTTGAAGTTGTTTGTCACTCCACCGATGAAAGAAGCGATTAAAAGTAAAACACTCCATGTTTTCCAAGAATTGAAGAATTTTTTTAATTTTAAATTCTCAATAGTTCCATTGTCATCACCCAAAGCTGCCGCAGGTGATGGCTCTAAAACGACATTTTTTATGGTGCTACTATCATCAGTTTCTTCGTTTGCATTTGCACCACCATCACTCATCTCAGCACCAGCTGGTTTTTCAAGAGGGAAAAATGGTACAAGTTATTTTATACTATGTACTTGTAGCATGGATACTTCATTTTGTTTGACATTTTCGTATCAATACCGATACATGATATTTCAACCGATACTTTAAATAAAATTTTRAAAGCTTATTTCTCTAGTTTAACTCAAGTTTTTAAATGGTTGGATTTAATATATTTCTCTATATCCATATTTGTATCCATATCAATATTTATACAACCTAGATTTTATAAATAAGAAAGGAAATAGAGAAAATAAAAGAAACACATCTAAATACATTTTTTTTAGAATTTAAACGGCAAGAGCATGCTTATTCATGAATGTAAAAATTATGAGAGTGAGGAGAGATATTTCAAATAGTTAGAGCAACTCTTTCGATTCTATGAAATTTTGGAATCAATTTTCATTCTTACCTTCGTTAAAGTCTAAAGACAAAAAAAAAATGAATGTAAAAAATTATCATGATATTGTTCCAATAAAAATAGAGATCAGATATAATATCTATTACCATGAATGGATAACTTATTTCCGCACTCCACAAATTAAATCCACATTTCAATTTAGTGACCGCCAACACCATTTAGCAATCGTTTGAGGGTCGCAAAAATAGAGTATGCATTTCGATTTGGAGTGCGGAAATAAGTTGGCCATGAAGAGTAGTAGAGTACCACTGGTACCACAAACAAAGAACTGATTTGAAAAGTTGAGACATTCGTCCAAAGCAATTTTTATATATTTCGTTTTGGTCTTCTTTTGAAATAAAAGGTTGTGTTTTGATAGACCAAACCAATACGTTTTGTAACAAAAACTACCAATTACAAAAGGCACACTTTGGGCCATTCATCTTCAATGAGTAATTTTTTTTGAAATAAAAGAGTAAGCTATTTTATTAAACAATATCAATAAATACATGTTCATTAGCATTTGAAGAATTCCACCTAGCCATCTTCAATGACTAATTGTTATTACATTAATTAGTACATTATTTGTAACGTTAATTTCTTTAATTTTGTTATTTAAAACTTTAAAATTAAAATACCAATAGTTACATTTTTTAATTCTCTGTAAATTGAGACTCATATTGAATATTTAATATGTTCCTTAATTGAAAATTATAGAATTAAGGATGCAAGACATGCACCAGGTCACCCACCTCACCATTCACATTTTATTTAATATGTTTCTTTAATATTTAATATGTCAAATTCACACGTGAATCGATGTAATTAATGTTTATATTCATTTAACACGGAGTATTCTYTATTTGAATTTATAGTTGTATTATCTAATGCTTCAAGGACGCTCGTTAACTTTTGACTCCAAAGTCCTAATAATCATAAGAACACAAAAACAAAACAAAAAAAACATAAGAACTTAGTGCTCACCGAGTGGATTGCTAAAATGAACAGCATTGCAGCTAGACAGGTTTGAAGAAGCCCCCAAAATTATGATGAAGCAAAGAAGAATAGAAAAAATCCTCCCAAGGTTACTCATCATTGATTTTATGAGATGAAGCAAAAGGATGAAGTAAGTAATCTTAAAATTGATAGTTATTTTAGCCAATATTAAGATTATCAAAATGAAGTAAGAAATACCAATTGTCCTTTGATGAGTTTATATACAACTATACAAGTAGTCAATGTATTATAGCCCTTTCCAAAAAAATAAAAATAAAAAAATGCATTATAGCCGATTGTAACAAAAGTTAGGAAACGCTGATGTGATGGTTCAGGGAATAATATGATCAAATTACTTCGTACAAAGTAGTCCACTCACGTTGATTGGGCTTGGTTGGCCAATCTCAGGGTATTTTTCAGTCGAGGAAGTATAGAAATATCACGGACAAGGGATAAGGCTGGTCAATCACTTAATAAAAAATAATATCCGAAATATTTTTTAAAGGTATATTAAATTTGTAAAAGTAAGTTTGGTAAAACAGGTGTATGCGTAGGGTAAATAAGATATCAGTAGGGTGGAAAATATAGATAGATAGAACAGAGTTGTTGTCTGAAACCTAAACTTTGACTTGACTCACGGCGAAGTTGTCTTCTCTCCCTGCTTGAATAAATCCGGCGATGAATCCGGCGAAGTTGTCTTCTCTCCCTGCCTGAATACGGCGACGTTTTTCGTTGACGGCGGCGATTTTCGTTGACCACAGTAGCAAAAGGTCGTTGTTTGTAAAGTTGGCTGGATATTTTGTGGCGCCTGTAATGGATGTAACGACTTGTCCGACGGTGGAGTCTCAATTAGTTGCGGTTAGTTCATTTCGTATATTTTTTTGTAGTTCATTATTCCAGATGCCTTAAATAATTGCTCTTATATGTCTTCATTATTCCAGATGCCTTAAATAATTGCTCTAATTTGTGTTAATTATTCCAGATGCCTTAAATAATTGCGGATTTTTAATCGGATTAAAGTTCTGTGGACTATTAATTTTTAATCGGATTAAAGTAATTGCTAAAACAAGAGTTAATTCTTAATGGACTATTAATTTTCATTTGTGAATCGTAGCTTTGTGTGGAATGCATTAAATTACTTGTTGAGCTTTATTTTTATGTGGCACAGTATTTGGTGGATTAATTGTGTTTGGTTTTGTGTAATGTAAATTGAAATTAAATTTGGAAGGATTAAGACCGTATTGGTTGATGTCGATTGAACCTTAATGTTGACTTAGTGGCATTCGTTGTTTCTGAATTAATTTAGATGAGGTTTCCCCCCCTGTGTTTTTTTTATCCAGGACAATAATGTGGGAATTGAAATTGGATGTGTTACATGTACAACACCACAACACAATGGTTGTGTTGATCTCAATCGTCCTAGCATTGATACGATTGATCTGTCCGAGTTTGGGAATGGTCTGGAATGTCATGGTGGTGCAGTAGATGATGTGGCAGTCGAGGATGATTTTGTTGAGGAGGATCGAGTTTTCTCAGAGGATGTGAACTACCTGACTCCTGATGGTAAGAGACGCAGGCTTGTGAAGGACGTTTGCGTTGTAGTTGATGCTCCATGTGTTGGAATGACTTTTGAGACTATGGATGGTGTTGAGAGTTATTTCAGAAGTTATGGGAAACAACAGGGATTTGGCACCGTTAAGGCAGCTTCTGTGAATGTTGTAGTTAAGGGTGTGAAAACGGGTGAGAAGCGTAGTTTAACCCTTAGATGTGATCGTTGGGGTTCGAAGGATACGCGAAGGAGGGTGAATGGTAAGAAGGTGAAGTTGCARTGTCTTGGCCAGAGTGGTTTGAAGGTGGCGGCTAGAGCCTCMAAGAAGTGTTTTTGCCCTGTTATGGTTCGATGTAGCCGTGACAAGCATGGTAATTGGGTTATACGAAATGTTGTTTTGGATCATGTAGGTCATTCTCCTATACCTTCAGAAGCTCGGTATGTTAGTAGGTATAGACAAGAGGCSATAACTCCGAAGTCTAAGAACCGAGTTTTAGTTGATAAAGCWGCTGGGATAGGGTTTAATATGTCATATAGGGCTCTAGCAATTGAGAAGGATGGAGTAGATAACCTAGGATTCACAGAACGGGACTTGAGGAACTTTGTTGCAAAGGAGAGGAAGATTAAGATGGACATGGAAGGAGGTGACGCGGCTGCTTTGGTTAATTTTTTCAAGAAGATGCAAGAGGTGAACAAAAACTTCTATCATTGTGAGAGGGTTGATAGGTTTGACCGATTAAAAGARATAATGTGGGTTGACGCAAGGAGTCGGGAAGCTTATCTTGAGTTCTCAGATGTTGTGTGTTTTGACAGCACGTATATCACCAACCAATTCAAGCTCCCTTTCGCCATTTTTGTAGGTGTTAATCACCACGGACAGACAATTTTGTTTGGTTGTGCATTACTCTCACACGAGGACACGGAGACGTTTGAATGGCTGTTTAGATGTTGGATTACTGCCATGAATGGAGTTGCTCCCAAGGGTATATTGACCGACCAATGCGCAGCAATGAGAAAGGCTCTGGCAACTGTGATGCCTGATACACGGCATCGTTGGTGCCTATGGCACATAATGAAGAAGTTTAGGGAGAAGCTTGGTGCATACAGTAAGTACCAAGAGTTCAAGAAGTTGTTAAAGGCTGCCATTTATGAGAGTTTAGATCCGAATGAATTTGAAGATCGGTGGTGTTCAATTGTTGTTCAGTATAATCTAGAGGATAATGTGTGGTTGCAAGGTAATATTTTGATTTTTGTTTATATTGTGTTTGAAGTATAATTATTTGTGGTTGCAAGAACATCTTTTGATATTTGTTTAGGTTGATTAGTTAGTTATTGTTTTATTTTCATAGTTGTTATATTTGTTATGGCCACTATTTTACTTGATGTTTTATTTTACTTGGTTTTGTTAGTTTTGTATAACAAAGTAGTTAGCCAAAATAATCGATCACAAAACCATAGTATAACAAAGTAGTATAACAAAGTAGTTAGCCAAAGTAGTATAACAAAGTAGTATAACAAAGTATTTGATAGGATGTTCGATATATTGAATTGTGTTGTGCTATTTAGAGATTATTTTTATTGTCATTTCTAAATGTGTTCTGATTAATTTGTGGAATCTAAATAATTTATGATATTGTAATACGTTGTATTCAATGGTGTTGTGCTGGAGGTAATTATTATTGTTTGTAATACCTGATATAATTAGAAATTGTTGTATTTTATGTTTTAAATTCAGCCTGGCCTAACTAAGATTTTTATTGATTTTAATTCTACAAAGGTCTTTTCGAGGAGAGGGAAATGTGGGTGCCCGCTTATATGAGACATCTGTTTTGGGCAGGCATGAAGACTACACAGCGTTCGGAAAGTATTAATAGTTTTTTTGACGGCTATGTGCACAAAAACACAGCTTTGCATGAATTTGGGACTCAATACTTCTCCGCTATGCAATTTCGMGCGCGTGCGGAGGAGGATGCAGATGCTAGTAGTCGTATTAATGTTCGTGAGTTGGTTAGTGAGTTCCCGATTGAGGTCGAGTTCCAAAAGAGATACACGTCTGATAAGTTTTATGAATTTCAGGTTGAGTGTTTGAAGCTAATGTACGTTAGCCAAGTCTCTAGACAAAAGGTCGCCGACCATGTTTTCCAGCACGTTGTGGAAGATGTATTGTGGATACGGTGCAAGAGATCGCGTAGGGATGTACCCACCCAGAAAGTCAGGGAGTATACCGTTACATTTGATTCTTTAACTGGGGATGCCTATTGTGTGTGCAAGCACTTTGAGACGCACGGGATTATGTGCAGGCATTTGATCCGTGTGTTTGCTTCACACCAAGTGCAGAAGTTMAATGACAAATTCATAGTTCGTAGATGGTGTAAAGATGTTGATAGGTCGTATATGAAGGTTAAGGTAAATGTCGGTTTTGGGTTGAAAAGCGATGAATCAAGGAGGGAGGATACTGTTTTGGTTGAGTTCAACTCCCTGCTATCGATGGCCGTGAAGTCCGATAAGAATGTTGAGTATGTTGTGAAAGTCATTAAGGATGCTTTGTTTAAGTTGCAGATGGATGAACGGGGAGAGGCAGGGGCAAAAGAGATGGCTTGTGCGCCTTCAAAGAAGCGTTCAAATGCTGAGGTTAGTCCTGTGTCTATAAAGAAATCTGCTATTGCGACTCAGGAAAGCATTGGTGAGATTGGGACCCCTGCGTTTCAAGCATCTCCTGTTACTATAGGTGAGGGTACGAACACCACCACCGACGGTTATAGTTGTGATCCATCTTTATTAAACGATTCAGTAATCAAAGATCCTCCTCTACCGAAAAATCCTAAGCATAGAACGACGGATTCAAGATATAAATCTGTTTCTGAGGTGAAGAGTACTGGGGCAAAGGGAAAGGGTAAGGGAAAAGCGAAGCCTGTAGCTAAGGTATTTTTTTCCTCTATGTTTTTGTTAGATATGTTTTTTCTAAATGTTTATTTGTTTTCATAGTGTGTCTCTAGTGGATAGTTATTGCTGCTAATGGTTATATGTTTGGTGGTCCATTAAATTTGTCTTCTGAATCAGGAACAAAAGATTGAGGAGTTGATTGAGAAGTACCTCGTGTCGCATTTCCCGCTCGCCTTTCACCAGACAAATAATCAGGCATTATCCTCCGCTACTCAATTACAGCAAGGCTTTAGTGGAAATCCCACACTTCCAATAAATGGGGTGACTGTTCCGTTAGGTCACGTAAACGCAGGAATTGTGAGGAACGAGAATGGTTCCTGTGCATCAGGTGTGGGGCGTATTCGGGCATCAACCATCGGTGGCATTGCAATTAGCCAACCATTGGTTGGAGCTGCTGTTGGAGCTGCTGCTAAACCAGGCGTTGTTAGAGGCATTTCTTTCTCAGACAACCAACACTGGGCTGTTGACTTGGGCCTTGGTTTGGGCCAAAATTCTAATGGGATGAGTAGCAAGTTTGTGCAACCAACCCAAGAAGAGTTGGACCTAAGTCAAGTTCATTATTTCACTAGGCAGATGTAACATTAGATGACAAAGTATTTATAATGTACCTCCAATTTACTATGTTTTTTCTTGTATTTGTATTAAGTGAATTACTTGATTTTTTTAATAATGGAAGGGTGCTCTGTGTTGTTTATGTTGTTTAAGGTCTTTGAGATTTTGTAAACTGACTTGTGTTTAATGTGGGGTTTTATTGTGAGAAGCATTTGTGTTGTCTTACAAGCATGTCGTTATTGGTTTGCTAAGTGTACAATGTTTTATTGCTGAATTTTTCAACTCAAAGCAAGCATTGTTACATTGGTTAAATGAACAACTTTTCACCCATTGTTGCACTGGTTAAATTTTCCACTGCATTGGTTAAATTTTGAACTTAATGAACAATGTTTTATTGGTTATCATTTTATTTAATGTCCGCCATGTTTTTCCAATCTACTTTTTACAGGGTCTTTTAATATTAGGGTCTGTTTTCTATTGCGAATGTTGGTTTTAAAATTTCAATTTTATTATTTAGTTGTTAAGTTGTTTAATTAAGTAGTCTTTTCTTGCTATTTTGACGTCAATTGCTATAATTATTAGTCTACGTATGAAAAACAAATGTATAGTGGTAGTTTATGTATACAGTTTTATTTTATTTATTTGAAATGTATAGTGGATGACGAATAAGTTATAATAAAACTACGTTTCTTGTTTTTGTATCAATTTGTTAAATTGTTTGGTGGACATGCGTGGCATGTAAACTCAAGTCAACCGTTACGAAAACTCAAGTATTCCCATTTGCGAAAGTAACGTTAATTTTGTAAACGCATCTGGTTGAGAATCGTATTTATACGTTTTTGCTAGATAAATCGGTCGATGTTTATGGAATTAAAGGTTGCCTCTTTATAGTGAACGAGCCGAGTTTTGACATCATAACATTTGTTGTAATTATGGTTATGCTACCATGACAAAAGTTTAGATAGTGTTCCCTCATTGTGAAGATTATGTTCAGTTGGAAATGTTTCAAATATATTGGTCGTCTATGCTTAAGTTATGTTAGTTTTTGTAACGACAAAAGTAGTTTTTTACTAATACTTCCTAGTCAACGTGAATTTTATTTTCCTGTTCTTGTTTCTTGTCTTATTATTTTTAATGTTATACTCGTTTTAATATAAAGTGTTTTTAATATAAGGTCGTTGACATGTTTAATTTGGTAAATAATAAAGTTGTTATTCTTCTGTTAATTTAGATAGTGTTCCCTCATTGTGAAGATTATGTTCAGTTGGAAATGTTTCAAATATATTGGTCGTCTATGCTTAAGTTATGTTAGTTTTTGTAGTGACAAAAGTAGTTTTTTACTAATACTTCCTAGTCAACGCGAATTTTATTTTCCTGTTCTTGTTTCTTGTCTTATTATTTTTAATGTTATACTCGTTTTAATATAAAGTGTTTTTAATATAAGGTCGTTGACATGTTTAATTTGGTAAATAATAAAGTTGTTATTCTTCTGTTAATTTAGTAACACTTCATTATTTTGTTTAATATTATGATTAATTATTCTGTTATTTGGGAACCTATTTTTTTTTACATTCACTTAACTGTGTTGGTCCGCACTAACCTATTGTAGTGGTATGAATGTATTTACACTCTTACTCGTCTTCATTCACTCGTATAAGCAATACCCTTTTAATGATAATTCTCGTCCTTTCTGTGTTTTGTTCTGTCAACGTGTTAAATTGGGTAATTTATGTTATTAATTCGTTGGTCTAAGACGAAAAATAGAAGTACAGGGTAGTTGATGTAATAAATGTATTTCGTGTTGATCAATCCATAATTCCGTCTAGTCTTGTCAACACTTTTTGAAAGTTGCTTGTTGCAGTTGCTTTCAGATAACATTGCAGTACTTTGTTTCGTTCCTTCCCAATGTATTAGTATTTTTTATTTTTATTATCCCCTTTCCTTTTTTATTATTGGTAATCCATTGTTATTTGAGCTATAATTGATTTTCTAATGAATTGTTTTTTGTGTTATAATTATAAAATCCATCGTTGTTATTAGTATTATTATTTATAGTGTTGCAGATATTATGATTATATTATGCTTAAAAATTAAAAAGTTGCATCTAACAATAATATGAAATGTAACGCAGTCATATTATAACTAAGGATGGTTACATAAACTTACTAACTAAAGATATCAAACCTTACTAACTGAATTCATGTCCAAAATATTAAGTTACATAGACATCAGTCACAGAACTACAAAAGTTCACATATGAGTTTTGACATAAAACGAAAGGTTTTCCAAAATATGTTGTTACATTCATTAAGACACAAATTAATTAAGTTAAAGCCATCCTTGCACTGAAGTTTCTACTGGTTGGCGCAAACAACCTCTTCCTTGTAGGCCTGGGGCTTACGGCGCAAACAACCTCTTCCTTGTTGCGGTAACCACGCGATCTGGTGGCTGAAAAAAATGGTTATAAGACTAAAATTAAATTAATTATCTAACTAAAATGGACAAATATGAATTTTGTAATGGAAACATAATTTAGTTCATTAGTGCATTCACCTCAATGGTAGCGGTAAAGGCACATGCTTCACCTTCCCTGTTGTATGCGGTGTTCAACTTGATCGCTGCTTCATCCCACATGATAATCACTCCTCCGCTGATGCCCGCACAATCAGCCACCTCGTACTTCATTGTGCTTTCTAAAGTTTTGTAAATCGGACCGAACATGTGCCAGTAGCATCTTGCCTCTAGAAGGACAACCATGTTTGGCTTTATCTTGTCCATTAGCTGTTTGAGATTTTCCTTGAATGAAGGCCTCGCTGCCCCCTTACAATTCCATATTAGAATGGTTGTGTTGTGTGGAATACAAGGACTCAATTGGCTTTCCTGCATTGTCGTTTTGACATTGATTGAGTTGAATTTGTAACGCTTGAATGTGCTGTGACGTACCCTTCTAATTTCCATTTTCAATTGAATTTCGATTGTCTTCATCCTCTCCGAAACCCTCATCGGATGAACTGCCGATGTATATGTTCCCATGATAACCTTATACTCTTCCTCAGCCTTCAACAAATAAATGACCCCGGTGGTCGGAACTTTGACTTCGGGGTCAAGGATCGGAGCTGCCCATTTTGGGAGAATTTTCTGACTCCAGTACCCTTTCTTGGCTAGCCACCAACGAAGAAGGAGTATAAACACTTCAGGAACATCCGCCACCAGGTCGTTGGTGTTTGGCAAGTGTCCTGGCTTGAGATCATACCCAATTGTGTCCTTGGGTTGCATATAGAAACCCCATTGACTCCTCTGGGTCAAGAATGTGAACTCTTCATTCGGATTAACAACCAGTCCACACACATCAGTGACACAAAGGCCGCTCACTCCATACACATCGGAGTGGTAGTAGAAGTCGAAGTCATTGAAGTTCATCTCAGGCTTAAGCATTTTGGGTGGTAGGTAGTACTGTGTGACTGGCGCCGCCGGCACCAAAGACCATCCCGGAGCACATTCTAAGGGGTTAGCCATTAGTGGAGTAATTGGTTTTGCGTTTTGAAAGAGTGATGAACAGAACTTTGAAGACGAATAATGGTGCTTTAATTTGGTAATAAATAGATGACATAAAGTATAATACAAGTCAGCAATTAAGACTTGGCAATGTCCACTTGGTTTATAACACCAAATTTATATTTAGTTTGTGAAAACAACGTTTTGTTACAACAATATAAAAATCCAACACATTACACATGGTGATAAGTACTCGGATTAAATTAAAATTAAATTTAGTTACATAGGACTTGATTTTCTACCGATCGTAGTCTATGACTCGTCATCCCATCTTCCGTACAAATGTGCTCCGTCGACAATACCGGCTTGGTAAATGGTTGCGCCGTTAGTGTGAGCGTAAATGTTTAGAGGTACCATATCTGAGTACAACGTCACTTTCTCCCACTGGATCCCACGAGCCTCTGCCCATTCTTTGTATAGTGCCTTAACCTCGAACGTGTTATGTTTGCAAAATCGATCAACCACCGGGTTGTTTGTCATCTCTTGAATGACGAAAACCGTTTTTTGGTCAGGATTGTTGCATGCCTTTTCATTTATCGGCATTGGAGTTTTTTTATCCTAGGTAACAAAAACAACAAGTAAAGCATCATTATTATTAACTTACATTCGTTGGTTGTTTGAATGTATCAAATTAAAATGATTACCACACTTACCGTTCCATATGCTAGGATTACTTCCTTCCCCCAAAACCCTTCATCGAATGGCGTGGTCTCGGGGCTTATAAACCGACCTCTAAATTTGAATCGCAAGTCACATGGTCTCACACCTATGACACGTGCGTAGTCCGCATAAACCTTTGCAAATTTGGCGTCATACGATGTAACGTATTCCATTCCGAAGTCATCCACATCACCACCCTTAACTAGAAACGAACATTTTGGCTTGTTCGGTTGTCGTTGAACAACTTCTGAACTGCTTGCTGAAAGCCTTGATGAGTTTGAATCTTCAACAGAATTTGTTGAGTAGGAGCTTTGAGACATAGTGTTTGTTTAAAATGGAAGCAACTAACAAAAAATGTTTACCACCATATTAATAGGATGCATTAAACTGTGACATCTTTTGAAGTGGTTGGTGTTGTACTTCCATTGCAATTAATACATTCTTCTTCAAGCTAATTTAAGTACAAGTCGCATTTATGTTGGCATACATCCAAAATAATAGTAGGTGTCCAGTGATTTAAAACATGTGTCTATGTATGATATATAAATGTCTAACATATTAACAAGGCGGTCTGTGTTTTCAATGTATGTGTCGAAAGTTTAAAATGCAAAGTAAACCTTTATGCTATGAAGAAGATTTTGATATAGAAGTCAAACTTTTAAAAGTGTAGTGAGGTTTCTGCATCAGATGAAGTGTATACGTGTTGATGATGATTTTAAGTATTTAATCGGGTCACTATACTGCAAATAAATCACTCGTAATTAGTTAAATTCAATTCGATTTTGTTTTTATTATAATAAGATCAATATATGAATTTTTAATAATAACGTATAAAAATACAATCCGTATTACAATTCTTTTTTACGTATAGTTCAACTTTTTCCCATACCAATGTCTAAAAAAATTTGTAAAAGATTTAGAAGTTAAAAATTTTAGATATTTCTTTTTATATACTATTTTGATATTTAGTTAATTCATTTCTTAAAGTTTTAGATAAGATATATTTTTTTTATTGTTGTTTTTTGATCTAGATGTTATTAAGTTGTTAGATATCTCCGTTTTTTACTTTTTTACGTATAGTTCAATTTTTTACATAATTGTAAAAAAAATTCGTTGAACGGTGGGATTCAAAATTGGAAGGTGTGATTTTCGAATGAAAATATTTGACTCTTTATTATGCATCATTTCGATTACGAATTTTAGTCGGGTATTGCGGAAACCTATTCCGTCGCAATTAAATGACTTTGCACTTCTTAGTGAAATGTCATAAATACAATTAAATTGCATTCATAGTGTAGATGGTATCACATTGAATTGGATGAATTCATATTGACAGATATAAATAGAACACTGACTACCATGGAATTAACATAGACTCAACTAAATTCGAACATTGGCATACATAATAATGTTTAAGGTTGCTTCATAATTTGTTTTCTACTACTTTTAAAATTATGTATCATTAAGGGTTTCTCCAAGAAGATCATAGTGATGACTTGTGTCAAACAACCGGAGTAACATCTCCTTCGCTTATATGAATTTATAGGAATTTTCAAGGTACACAAAATCACGTAATAAGTAATTCTACAATTCAACCGAAGTTATTTAATGAAAGTATAGTTATGACGACAAAAACCATCGTCAAATAATCACAAAAACTTTATTATAAGTTATGCGTAAAGAATAACGTTGATAATATGTATTCCGCCACAACAAAGACTGGAATGTAAAACAATTACATTATACGCTGACAAAATATGACTGAAAATTAAATAATATATATTATTTGTAACGTGTTACATACTCCGTCAACTTAACATGTGAGCACTTACAACATTTGAAGTTAACATTGTTAATTTATAAAGTTATTCACATATTAATGGTCTAACTAAACCCATAGTTTTCATCGATAAATCAACAGTCTCGTTGTTTTTAGTATTAGTCCAGTACTGTTATTGGTTGATCTACGTCAAAAATTTACCAACCAATTAAAGGGTATATTCTTTCTGGTATTACGGTTGAATCGATAAACAGTTTTTACGTGTCAAACGTGAATGTTATTTGTCCATATGTCCACAGTGGTATGTTAGAAATTAAAGGCATATAAAATTTGAAAAAATTTCCCACCTCTATTTGAAATTTTTAATTGTAATCAACTTTTAAAAACCTGTTTGAGAGTCCCGCCATTTCCCTCCAAACAAGTTGAATTTTTCAAGCAAGGTTTCAGAGATCGATTTCCACTATAAAAGAACATTTTCACTGAATTTATGTCAACAACCACTTCCTTTATTACCAAATTTGTAGCCTTTCACCTCCTTAGAGTGTTCTTCAATGGTTATTAGACTTAGATCTGTTAAAACTCTTGTTGTTCAAAGGAATTTTGCACACATTCCTTCTCAGCTAGTGACCAACAGCACCTCAATATACCCAACCCCAGATGTACCCCAATTTATTTTCCAAATGCCACTCAACAATGAATCCGAATCTGAGTATGGCATAGGGTTTGTGTCCGAGACATCAAATGGATTCTTTTTGGCACGACGCTTAACAATCACCTCTATAAAAAATTTGTTGCTGAATCCAGCTTCGCCCACTCAATTGTATACAGCAATCGTGAAAATGTCGGAAAAGGGTAAGCTGCAACCAGCCAATATCCCTGATTTCTCTGATTTGTCACTGCTTCCATACCCACTTAAATTAACAATTTGGAAAAAATTATTAAGTTCTAATGACGTCGACTCCATATTTGACGTTCTCAAATTGATTGCAAGCCTGACGTCGACATCAATGGCAATGAAGGCAGAAATATTCAACATGGGCCTTGACACATTTCAACTGGAAATACGAAGTTGCTCAAGCTTCTTCAAGTTAGTCCATGTTGATCCGAAGGTTGTCAAGAAGCTGAAAATCACTGTCGCAACGACACCAATTAGTCGTGACCCAAGAGACGGCAGGACGACGTCGTTACGGATAAAAGCAGAGCCAACGGATGTGGGTCAGCAGTACAGGAAGCATTGTATGTTGAGAAACGGCAAATTGATAATTGCTATATGGAATTGCAGGGGAATGGGACGTAATGGGTTTTATGACCTCTACGACTACATTGTGGAGCATTTTGCTGCACATGTGGTTATACTTACTGAGTCTCGAGTCCCGAATTTTATAGCCAAAGAAATATTGCGGAATAAAATGTGTAGTTCCATGGCAACCACTACAACAACGGGTCTAGTCGGCGGGGCTGCAGTTGTGGCTCATTATGGTGTGGCAAGAATTGTAAAGGGACTCGATAACCAACATAGGTCAGAAGTTGTAATCGACATTTTGTAGTTAAACTTTGATAATGTGTTCTTTAAATCGATATTATTAAGTTAATATCAACTACAAATTGGTAAGCAATTGATGTTATATTATTATAAGGCTGGTAAGCAATGGATGTTATAATATCAACTAAAAATGTGTTTTGTTTACTGACTTTTGAAAAACTATATTACGTAAGTGTCCTTTTATAACTAAACAAATATACAACAAATAGGCCCAACATCTTCGAATGGCCCAAAACATCAATTTAACCTAAACTAAGATCTGCACTATACCATAAATTTAACTCAAATGCCAAGTTTTTTGAATACAAAAGATTTTACTATAATCCAAACTTCAACTTGTAAGGAAAAAAAAATATGGAAGAAGACGACATGAACGGAGCTGCTAGTCTAGGCAACGACGAAGACGACATGATTGAAGATCAGTACAACACTCCAGCTAACCGAGGTGTGAAGAAGAGGCGGAACCCAGGAAATGGAATCCAAATCAGGAGCCCTGTTACGAAAGACTCCTACGTTCTAACTCCGTTCCAACCACCTAGAAGACACACCCAAATCAGCAAAAATAAGGGAAAGCAGCCAATGCAACCAAACGTACACACAGAAACGAATTTCACAGAAAACAATGAAGAGGAGGAGATGCGTAGAGAACTACCTCCGGTGGAAATTAAACACCATCGAATCCCGGGACCTGCTGGCGCATACCAGGCAGCCATGCATCGGGTCAAGGGGGTAGTAGATCCAAAGGGAAAAGCACCAGCATGCACTCCCATATCAACACAGGAATTTGTTGCTCGTTTTGATAAAGACCTAGGCGAGGAATTCCACAGAGACCCTTGGAGTTTTGTAATGGTAACATTGACACAAGGTAATAAGTTTAGCAAAATTAATTTTTTCAGGAGCAAGTTAATATATCCAGTAGAAAAAAACAAAATGAATAACCTTTGTTATTTTACAACCCCAGAAATGGAACAAAGCATCCCCATCGCAAAGATTCGCATCCAACAGCCAGTTGGGGGAATGCCGCAGAGGTTAGACAAGGTTGTTGCATACATCAACGAATCCACACCAAACGGTTTTGGTGACTATAAAGTTAAATTGAAGGTACGATTTGTTTACGGTAATTATTAAAAAATATCCCTCATAAATATTTGACAAAACAACTTGTATCTACAACTTGCAGGATCCAACAGGGGCAATTTTTGCAACAATTCATCATAAGGCAGTAGAGATTTACGGACTGCAAATTACAAAACCTAGAACTATAATATTCCTCATGAAGGTGCCTATTTTATTTTCAGTTACAATCAATTATGTTATGAAAAATGGATACTAATAAATTTTTGTATTAGGTTGTAGCCTTCTCATTCAAACACGCACCAGCTTCAGAAAGCGTATACCTTAACATAACGCAAAGGAACATCGCAAAAATAGTGACACCGGATTGCATGGTCGTTGAGCTTAACACCCACAATGAGGATCCACTGCCACGAAGTCGACCACATGCTCAAACCCAAAATTTCGATGTCCCTCAAGACCTTAGCCAATTGTACAACAGTTTGGTGTAGGTAATTGTTCTAGGTTATTAAAGGCCCATTTTAATTCTATGTACACCTAGTATTTCATTTTAATTATGTAACCGGTGGTTAACTATATTGAATGCAAATTGGGTACTAGCTCTACCCCTTCCATCTAACATGCATTTATTTTTCTCCCAACTACTAACTAACATCCTTTATATTTAAGTTAAACATAACACTATATTCAACAACAACAATTTATGCAATTACAAATCAATCACTACAAAAATCTACAAATATGAGAATCAGAACAGGGTGTGAGGGGATTGATCATGTAACCGGGGGAGGGTTTGAAATTGGTAAAATTACAGAATTGTGTGGGGAGAGTGGTATAGGCAAAACACAATTATGCCTTCAAACAATGGCCAATATTCTGCAAGAAGAGCAAGGATTCKATAATTGGGGCGTCTACATATATTTTCTTCAACCATTTCCAGCRYGACGCCTACGACAACTKTGTAGAGCCTCTGATTGCGACCCTWTGGAAAGAGTCGTTGTSCTAAAGGGTTCGACTCCAGACGAYCTTATACAATTTGTTAACCAYTTGGATGTTATTCTACGTGACCGGTCTTCCAAMGAAGGGAAGCCTAAGTTAGTTGTAGTGGATTCAATCTACGGTTTCATAACATCACACTTCCCAGACACACGAACTGGCTTTGAAGAAAGAGGTCTAGTTATTAGGTCTGTGGCTTACGGGTTAAGMSTGCTAGCTGAACGACACAGCGTCGCCGTGCTAGCTACTAACTCTGCAGTGARCCACAACGGSCCACCYGGACCTAACTCSTTCTGGACTACTGGTGTCCAAGTACACCCTGGTGTAGGCCATCACTGGGACCGATACATAAACAACAGATACATAATGACAAAAGTAATAACACAAGGAGGAGAGCAAAGATGTTTCAGGCTGCTTGAAGGCTCAACATCAACAACCAATCAATACCACAATTATTCTATAGTTGCAACAGGAGTCATCTAACATCACATGCGAAAATATCGTCCAAAAAACACTACGTCAATGGTTCGCAAAAACACATGAACTACAATCCCTTCAACTACATCAAAACTAGCATGTCAATGAGTCCTCAGTTCATGTGATATTAGTTAACTAATCTAAAAATGTACTAGTCCACTGAAAGCCACTATTAGTTCAATCAGTCCATGTATTTCTTAAGCATTTCTATGACATTATTTTTCTCCTCGTTAAACTGGGACAACACGTGTTCTGCTAGAAGTGTTTCTCCAACCTTAGGACCCTACAAGTAACCAACCAGACCAATTAGCTACAAAGACGAAACTGTCATACAAAGACCAACCAGCAACAAACGCAACAAACCTTGGCGCAACAGAACTCAAGACGGCAAGCAATACGCTTTATCCCAATTAGCATCTCCAACCCGGAGTTGACTCTGAGGGAAAGACTAATGGATAAAATCAACACACAACAACATAATCACTATAAATACAAAATAAAAAAAAAACTTAACACTTACGCATCTGCTACAACATGGTTTACTGGAACCGAGTAAGAAGCAAAGGGATGACAACATACATTCCATGTCGGCTGACATAGCTTCAGAAGTTCATCTATCCCATTTTTCTGAACACACATACAATCAGCTAAAACATATAACACAAAACACAATCAAAACAAACATATACCAAAATTAAAATTCAAAAAAATCTCACCAGTTTCAGAACCTCCTCGTGATGATTGCTTGCTGCAGAGCCAGGATCCAACGGATCTAAAACCCCGACATCTCCATTTGAAAAAGAAAACACAGCACACCACCATTGAGAACGATTCATTACTGGGACAAACACCTGTTGTGAGGAACACAAATTAACTCCCTACGCCTTCAGCTAAAATATTTAGCATACTTTGAGACAACTCAGACACTAACCCAGTTAAACTTCTCAACAGATATATCAACAAGTCGACTAGCATAATTGATTGCATCAGGAATATCAGACAAAGTCCCAACAGAGGTATTCAGGACATTAGACTGTGAAACAAAAAGTACAACAACATTTAACATATACAGCTTCCGAATACAAGAAAACATAAAATATAATAATTTAACAAAAAAGTCAAAATCGAGCCCGCACCGCAAAGGCCGGATCCAACATTATCCTTCGACTGCGACCAATGAAGAAATCATCCCACATCCTATGATTAACAGCTAAAGCAGCACGTACATACTATCGTGTCCCACCAAAAACCAAAAACCATATATGTAACATAATAAGAAAACAAATAACATCAAATATACTAACAACATAAGACAACAACAAACAAAGTACAGCCTTACATTAGCCGACAATAAACCAGTGCCATCGTCCGATAACAAAGTGGAGCATTCTGAAGCACTAGCAGCATGCTCACCACACTTCAAGAGTATCACATCCCTCCCACCAAGCAACTGAAACGATATCAATGCAAACCGCGCGAGCTTGCTCTGGTACCTACCAAACCCACGAGGCTGCCATTGTTGAACGTACATACCAGATAGCGCAGCTGAAGGCTTTATTTTCCTCTGCTTCCTAGTATGCGAAAACTTGCCACAGTTACCACCAACTTCATGTCCCTCTTTGGCTGCAGATGGACTCAAAGAAATCCCAATCTGATCTTCTACTTGCCCATCACAGCCATCATTTTCCCCAGCAACAACTTGATCCTCACCCACAGATTCGTAAATGGGACTACCATCACTCATATCCTCTTGCAAGGTTTCATCATCCTCAGTTCTAGCCTCGACATCACACAGGTGGCCACTGGGACCAGATGCCCATTCGTATCTAGGGTTGGTGCAACTAGACAAGTTCAAGTCAACACCACATGAATTAGTTCCAATAACAGATGCATTGCATTCCACTTCACCTACGGTAGCTCTAACAACTTCGTCCAGTACCCTCTCGAATCCAGGTGGAGGAGAGTCACTATCACCAACATCGGCAGCATCAAATTCTTCACCTAAAACAAAAAACAATTAAAAAGGTCTCAAGCAACCCAATTCAAATACACTCTTCAATTAATAAGGCACAACATAATTACCTATTCGTGGCCTCTTTGATGGAGGAGATCTTTCCCTTCGTCGGGCCACCCTACGTACTCGACCACGAAAAGGAACACACCCAGACAACGCACAGTCATGGCAGCCTCCGCTGCCATGAGGCATACCATCACGTGCTGCCAGGGGGTGTTTCTCCAAATAAGCAACATCCACACACTAAACATTGTAACAAATATAGCTTATTAAAAAACACACAACAACAAACGTAACTGAATAAACGGTTGTTCAAAAACATACCCCAAGAAACCCAAAATCACCCCCTACGACTGAATCTTCATCCTGCGCTTTATTAATTTCAGCTTGAGACCAGACAACTATCCTGGGCCAAACACCCCAATCGAGTGGAGTTCTTCTWAGTCGATCGAGATAAAATATCTGAAAAGATTTGAAACCATGAATTCAGTGGCAAAACTGACTAAAAACATATGATATAATAATAAAACCAAATGGACAACACAAGGGAAGAAAACAACAACAAAACAACAACTTBCAAATAACATACCGCCAAAAAAATCATACAACCACCACATCCAGCAGAAAAACCATCTGGATAAAACCTCTTCCCAAAGTTACGAATCGCATAATAAAGATATTCTAAAACAAGCGAGCACCAATCATAGTCCTTCGCATCCAAKGCTACGGTTACGGCTGGAAGCAAGGAGACAGATATGCGATAAGACGTCGTTGGGCACAGAACCTGGCCCAGCAAAAACATTAGGAACACACGCTTGAACTCAAACTCGTCCAATGTATCACGCTCCAATACCTCAACAAGGGTACTCAAGAATATACCATTGGTAGTTCCAGACCTTGTACTATACTTCTCTTGAATTTTCTTAGCTTCTTCCTTTGCGGCATTAGAGCAACCCTTACCAGGAACTTTCAGTCTTCCCATCGGAATGCCGAGAATCCAGTGCACTTGAACACTTGACAAAGAAAATCGAACACCATCAAGAGTATATAAAGCCTTGTTCACCACATCGACACGGGTTGCTAGCCAATAACAGAGTTGAGCAGGCAAACAACCAACTTGACAAATATGCACCAAGGGGTACATGCCCATTTGCTTAACCCATTCTAACTTCGTCTCATCAAATTTTTCCAAAAGTTTACCCAATCCCTCAATTCGGCAATTAATATTCAGCTTCTGCACAATAATTCAGTAATTCAATAATTCAAACCTAGACGATAAACACGCATACTATGACAATATAACACACTAAACAGATAATATGGGGTTTACCACGTTACGACGATCACCAAACAACCGAGTACTCAGGACAGCACACTCGCCTTTCACCTTCCCACCCAAAGACAAGCTATTATCCTAATTAACAAATACAAATTTTAATCGTTGGACTAAAAACGACATTATAAATCCCATCAAAAGGGAATCACATTGTTAAAGGCATTCATACTTACAACATAACACCGTGGATCGATATCAAAACGCCTGTTTGCATCCTTCACACTACGCTTCCGCTCATCAGGCTACATAAAACCAACCACAATTGAAAATTCAAATAAAACATAGAAAAAAACACAAATTTCAACTAAATAAAGAAATTATATACATACAACCTTCTTTTTAGGTCGACCCCTACCACGATGTCGGAAACCTCCAGCATGCAACAGCAAACAAATTACAAAAACATCATAAATTAGTGAACCAACAAAAATTGAAAACATGGCCAACACTCACACTAAACTTAGCTGAATTCCACTATGAGTCAAACCAAAAAGTCGCAACATATTATACACTTGGAAGTGCTTACCAGAGGATGGCTGAGTCATAATTGAACGCCAAAACGCAAACAAAAGACGCCAACAACATAAGACAACGTCTCCTGGGAACACAAAAACGACTTAAAAACATCACCAATCCAAACGAATAGCATCAAACGACGATATACGACATAATGAAACATAGAAGATGAATAAACAAAAAGAAACGCCAAACAAAACTCACAGTTGGGAGAAAGGAAACCGACGGAAGAAAGAGAAGATTCTAGGCGATAAGATTTTGGAAAATTCAAATTGGCACACTGACCCACAAGGAGAGTAAAAACATAAGGGGCAGTAAATATGGGTACATAAAATGACAACTACAGCCCCACATAATTGATAAATGGACGAAAATACCCTGAGATTGGGCAACCAAGCCCAATCAACGTGAGTGGCGTATCAGCACCCTTTTTCAGTCTTCTAGTGGGGCAGTGAGCTAGTTTGAAATATCCAAAGCTTGTCACCTAGAACCTTCCGTCGGTTTGCTTTCTCTAACATTTATTCTAATTTTCCCTAACATTTTCCCTAACATTTTGAAGTACTTTTTTACATTTCAATGGGGATTTATGATAAATTGATATGTTAAAAAAATTGAATGAGAAAATTTTACAAAGTAAATTTGTGATAATTAATCTAGATATAATTTTTGTATATTCCGTACATCACATGCAAAATTAATTAAATTTAGCAATTTAACACATTAATATACTCCGTATATCAAAATAAAAATAATTGATATGCACATCATGCATACCATTTTAAACCACCTTGTAATACATTATGTTAGGGTTTTGACAAAGTCTTAGGTGCATCGGTTGCACAAACAATAAAATTATCGTGTACGAGATTAGAGTGATCATCTTGGTCAATATAGTAACCCTTTTGAGTTTTGATCAATATAGTGACTCATATTATTTATCATTATATTGATGTAAAGTGAGTAATGAGTTGCTATACAGACTAAAAGGATTGCTTGGTGCACAATAAATTTATTGTGCATCTGTTACATGCAAAAAACTTCTGTAGAGTTTTGACACTCGTAATTGAGAGTAATTTTTTTTAAAAAAATAAAATGGGAATATATTGATAGATAGAGAATTTTTTTTCAAGATACACCAATAGTGGTGGGAATATATCGAATCGCAATTATTATTAGGGTTATGTTAAATACAGTTCTTAATGTTATATATAAATATGTTACTTAAAAAAGGAATAGTTGTAAATTCAAAGACAAAATAATAACCACTATATCGATAGTAATAATGATCAATTTGCATATTATTTTCTTTTAGCTTCTTTTAATAACCCTTAAACTACTTTAGTTTTTCCTATTAAAAACATGGTATAAAAAATTTGCCGATAATGAATAGAAGACAACCTGTTATTTTCAAATTAATTTTTCTTCAGTTTTTTCAAAGATTTTTCTATACGGAGTAAATCATTACAGATGTTAGTTTTGTATAATTAAATTTAAATTAAATTAAAAATAGTGATTCTTTAATTTTGTATTATGTTGATTTAATTTGACTGAAAGTGATTATTGTAATTGTTTTTAGCAATCTTTTGAATTGACATTATTATGCTTGCTTATTGAATAATTTTGTCATAGTTATTATTTTTTTATTTTAATTTAATATGAAGGAATTAAATGATAATCTCATGTGACCTTTCTTCTTTTATAATACTAGATTTTATGCACGCGATGCGTCATTGTCATTTATCTTTTATCTAGTATGAAGTTAACTGATTAATTAATTATATACATTTACTCAATTATATATAACGAAATTATAAAATTTGCACGAAAGAAGAAATTATATTATTTATTGCAAATGAATATTTAGATAGAAATAAACTATATATGTAAATTTTGGTTCATGATTGTTTGAAAATTGTTTTAATTAGTTATGCAATTACATTTAAGCATAAATTTTCATTTTTAAGGGTGAGAGTATTAAGCCTTCATTCTTTATTACACATGTAAATTAGGAATGGATTTAAAATATTTTAACTAATTAATTTTTCATAATGAAGTTAAGGGTAAAGATGTCAATTCCAAGGGGGACACCATGCTCCCCCCTTGGCTTATATAATAGAGATAATAGAGTGTTTTCCACAAACTGCATACAGTATGATAGCCTACGTTATATTATCCACGCAACCTTACATTGATTGCTTAATTTGATAAACTTCTAACATCTTTTTATGAAGGGCAAAACCAAGTGATCTTATTAGATTTCCACCAACATTGTGATTTGTGAGTAGCACAAGTGAATAACATGAATTTTAATGACAAAGGGCTTTACTATATTTCCTTTCATACTATCGGTTTTAAAAAAGATAGGGAGGTGCAATGGTATCCGCAAAATTCATCGGTACTAATCGTAACATTTTCATTTTTATTCTTGTTAATCTGTAATCATGAATTCATGATACTTTTTAAAGAAGTATTTATTTATTATTTTACTGATAAAATTTTAATTAATTATTTATTTTTTTTAAGAAAAAGATGATATATTATTAATCAAGCAACAAAGTTTTCTTTTTTTTTTTTTTTTGACGAGAAGCAACAAAGTTTTCGCAAACATAAAAGATCGATCACCGCATCAACAATACAATCCGGGATTTGCGTAGAATGATGACATATATGAACATTTTTGTCTTTCTTGATATATCTTTTTTTTTAATTTATAAATGAAATTATAAGTTTTAATTTACCAATATTAATTGATGGACATATTAAATTAATTCAAAATACGAGTAACTAGAATCAAAGTACGGACTTGTATAAAAAGAAAATCAAACTACGGATTACCTTAATTTAATTTCTTTCACATTATTTTTTTTTAAAAAAAAAACATGTTAAATTATGAATACATTATATGTATAGATTAAGCTTTCTATGTTTTAGTAAGAAATATGCAATTAACAGGGATATAACTACCATAAACTACCATCTTTAACAATAAATAATTTAATTCATTCTCTAGGTTTTTCGTAGAGAGAGGACGTCCCCTCTTAGGGTTTCCCTTGGAGGGTTCTCGGTGCCCCTTGTTCGGGCTTTGGGCCGCTCTGACGGCGGTTGTTTTTGGTCCGATCCGTCGTCTTCCTTCCTTTCCTCGTTCTTTTATCTAGCCGGCTCGTTTCCCCTCTCTTTCGCTTATGGGTGCCGCCGAGTGCGTAAAGGGGCCAAGGTGATAATGTCTATTTTACCCTATATTTTATCCCATATTATATTATTTATGTCAAAGTATGAAATTTATTAAGTTTATTATAGAATTATCTTATTTTGGGCTTAATATATGAATATTTGCCTGATAAATTATTGAAACGTGTGAAAACGTATATTTGATTATCTTGATATCTTATCCTATTATGTTTTTTATTAATGATAGATTTTACAGAGGTTCTCTAAACATTCTCGTATACTTATAGGGATTAATAAGTGTGAGTAGCCAAACAAAGAAAAACAGTATAGATAAAATAACAAACTAAGCATGGACAACTCAGCAAAGAAGAGGCTAACAAACATGGAAAGTCTTAAACACGCAAGCAAAACTCGGAAATCAAAGGATAGTTTATCTGTTTTTTTGTGTGTTAATATAGATAGTTGGAGTATATTAGTTATATATATATCCATAATTATAATATATTACTGCCCTCAGTACAAGATGGGGGGACAAATCATATCAATCACGAAAGTGCTAGCAAAAGGAAGACGCACAGAAAGTAAGCCGGAACGAGTGTACGAATTCGGACGCGATTTCGTTCTATTCGCGGAGTTTCAATTTGTTCCTTTCCTCAATTTATATTACAATTGTTAAAACTTTGAATTAATTATTATGTCGAATATTTGATTTTTCATTGTTATAGCAATTTCGGAGATTATTTGATCACTATGTCTTGCCTAAATTCCATTTTTTTCTAGGTTAGGATGTGCCGTTTTTATTATTCTATCAATGTTTTTGAATTATTTGTTTGGCGATTGATCGTTATATTATTGCAAATTTGTCAATCTTGTCTATTTCGTATGATTAATCTGGCCAAACTTGATTCTTATGTTTAAGGTATTAATTAGTAGCGGGAGAAAGTTCATATAATGTTAGTTTCGTGGGATAACAAACGTCAAGTACTATAATTTTAGGAATCAGTTTATACACTTGGGGTGCGTCTTTTAATTGAATTCCTGTTCTTAACAGTCAGATTTATGTCAATTAGATCGATCACGGAAGTAGACGTAATATATGACTATTAATATAAGTATTCTACCATCTGGGTGAGAGGAGATATTATACTTTAGTAAATCGATCATTGCATAATCATATTTTAACTTTCCAGCCCTCACAAACTGAACTTATACATCTCAAGAAAATAGTAAAAATAATAATTGGTAAACCCGAAAACCTATAGAAACTACTTCTTCAGTACTTCTTATAGACGCTATTTAACGCTTTTAATTCAGGTTATAAAGTGTAATATGTATTTCCCACATTGATTTTAAATCGTCTATAATAATATTAGAATTTCTTAATTTGGTACTTTGAGTAGACCTCACTTGTGGATACTGATACCATTGCTCACCCTATATGTTTACAGTTAATTGACCCGTTTACACTTGCGGTATGATTCTAGACACGATCAAGTTTTTGCGCCGTTGCGGGAGGCATTGTCAAATCATATAAAGAGATTTAGATATATAGTTTAGAATAATATTTTGTATATATTAGGAAGTAATTTTAATCGAATCTGCTATAGTTATTGGCGTTGGTAGTCTACTACAATTTTGCTAGTAGATTAGTCTATTTATTTGTTATTTTTTTTATTTATTTTTTTAATTTTTTTTTTAAAGAAATAACAAAGTTTTGTGTTAGTAGTTTTGTGCGTCTTTGCCGAGAAGTTTCTAGATTTCTAATTTCTAGTTTACATAGGCGTTTTTTTTTCTATTCCTGTTATTGGTATTTGCATTTATGGAAGAATTTCTTCTTTATGTTCTCTTTCATCAATATTACAGAGTACATAGTTTATCATCCAAAGTAATTTTTAGATTTATGCCCCGTAGCTAATTAACTGCCTTTTATATATTTTATCCAGAAATTGAACGAAAGCTCGCCTTCTATACGTGAAAAAGAAGGTTAGAAGGAAAAAAACACGCATGTCAAGATTGGAATTTTCGGATGCTCTTATTTATGATACTTGAAGAGATGGAGAAGACAAACCCGCCTCGTATCTTGCGAGATTACGCCAATCCAATGCTGGGGCATAACTTCATCAAGATCGTAAGACCTTCCACGCCTTAATGCACATAATTTTTGAGTAGAAAACCCTGTCAAGCCAAGGCACTGCTTAATTAAAGGATTGAGATTACAACACGATAGATCAAAGGTTTAGCAGACGATTTTCAATCATGTGCCAAGATCCTAATGACATTTCAACGAGCACACATATTCAACTTAGACAAGAAATTGTAAGTGGATAACGAGAGACATAATCACATAAACAAACAGCAGAGTACCGCGCAAGATAACAATGATGGAGAGTCTAAATAAAGATTAAGGGACAGTGATATTCCCATTATTCACCTAAGAAAGATAAAGCTAAAAAAAAAATCGGAGATACACTCGGTGTTGAACTTCCTCAGTCCGAGTATAAACTTCAACTATATACTGATCGTATGGAGAAATGCTTTAATCGTCTTAAGCGCACATCTCTCAATAAAATAACTCATATCTCCACCTCTGAGTAAAACGACACACTACGGTAAGACGCCTAACTTAACCTAATGTGCTATTCCACAGACTAGACCTAGAGCTCATAATGTGATATGAGCGCCATCCGATAAGATTTAAAGAAGTAGTTACCACGTCCAACCCAAAACACGTCCAAATATCACGATAGGTATAACGTCATAGATTGGCTATTAAATTCAAAACCTTTTATAATGGCTTAAATACATTCTACATGAGAATCACTATGGTGATGCTGCGCAAGGTAGTGTTAATGGGCAAGCAACTAGTACCGAAGAAGGCATACCTGGAGATACATGAATTGAAGTACAGAAAAATGTGACACAAACTTCTAGATTAATTATTAGGGTCATGTTTACAGGAACAGGTCCAAAATAACCTAAAAAGCAACTTCAGAATGTCCAATAGATTAACTCGGATGCGAGTAATAAACATGTCTACAAGGACGGGCTAAAGTTGACACAACTGTGAGTCGGTAAAATTCATTTATATACAAGCAATAAAACAGCAATAACCTGGCACTAACCACAAGATATTCTCAATGTGAAAATCGAACCGGATGTCAATCGGGGCGTTGGCCTTATATACCTATAACGGAAATAGAATTTCCCGGAGCAGCCTAAAACAAGTTCGAGTAACATTATAGCTTAGCTCTCGCACCGCCAAACTAACTATACTGAGAGGTTCCCGAGCAACCACATCCTTCCCACTGGAATGAAATGAGGCAAAACTATATTTGAACGAAAGGCTCGAACTTGATTGTCAGAACAGACTATAAAATCAGTTCTACAAACTGGCCTGTAAAGAACACAAAAAACCCAAGACCCACTACATAGCCCATTAAAAAACGTGAGAATGAAATAAAATCACATCTACGCGATGGCGTAGAAACAACTCACCCAGGAAACACAAAACTAACATCATTATAACCCATGGAGAGATCAAGGAGAATCAAAAAATAAGTACATATAGATAAATTCTATTAGACACACGAAATAATAGATCACCAGCGGGGGTACTACACCCGTCAAAACACCAACCACCCAAAACACAGTGAGACTAAAGACCGCTACAATAGGGGAAGTTGGCTTGGAAAATTACTTAAAAGATAACACAACATTCTGAAAGGATTAATAAATTCAGAGAGAAGATCAAAAACCAGTGATCAAATTAGCTAAAATGCAATTAATACTCAACGAAGTCCAAGGATGTTTGACGCATAGATAATACAGGAGGTCTGAAACTAACACTACGCAATGAAGAAAGACAAATAGCAAAAAAGCACATCACCTTTAAAAAGTGCGGATACAAAACATCCAAGAGTGCAAGTTGTATTAGACTCAAACCTAAGAGCTAAATAGACAGACGGTCAGCCGAAAAAATGAAAAGACCTGACGCAACAATGAAACCTCCGACCACAAGAAAGACGTAGTGAAGAAGAAATGAAATCTAGACACTGCGTACTCGCTCTTCGCTGATTAAAGCAGACATTAAAGTGTAACCCCTTATCACTTTCCTCAAAGACTTCCAGCAGCATTGAGATATGTGGATCAAACTCAATGACCGAATTTCTTATACTAAGCTTTTACAACAGCAATCTCCTATTGAGATATTACTTCTCATATACCATAATCATCCTTC
>SNQN01001270.1:23995-34585 GCA_008642245.1 Bassia scoparia
TTCTATTAGCGTGGAAGAAATCAATCACAGTTTTGTTTTCATTACTCATTCAGTTTTCAAAACTCACTTAAATTAAAGGCGACTAATTCAAATTCAAGTAGGTTACGCTCCATTTGGGGAAAACTTCAAAGCTTACTCTCCGCCCTTAACATGCCTCCACATTTTCTCAAAGCTCAAGCTTAATCAATTATCGATCTTATTCAGTTGATCTAGACACTATTGATAGATATATCGATATGATCTCATCAGCGGAATGTTTGAATGAAACTCGATCGGTTCTCGTTAGAGAACCCCAAAAGAGAAATTAAAAGGGCAAGTGGGTAAGTGGCGTATATTTGGATGTACATACACCATGATAATAATTAAATAAATAGGTTAAAGAAGTAGAATGAAGAAGTACCATTTTGAGCTACAAAATTCTCCGTTTAAGGTAACCCCATTATTATTATCCCTTATTCTCTTTCTTTGCGCATGAGAACTAACTCCATCTAAAGTTGCCACTATATTCCAAGATTCTCATCTTTTTCATTGCTTTTTCCTTCTTTTATTTCATCAATCTAACTTGTTTCGTTTTTAATACCTTTCAAAGTTTATATAGTACGTTATATATGAATAAATAATACTCCTACTTTGATATAATCATATAAACCTAGGTTATCATATATACCTAATTCTAAGTTCTAACTATGACGGAATCATAAGCACTAAGTAGTTATATAATTACAGAATATTTAATTTCGCTGATTTTAAATTAGGTCATAAATTGTACTTTCATTGTGACTTGGTTTATAAATTGCATAAAGGAATAAAGGATCAAACAACATTGTCGCGTCGAATTTGCTAAATTATGAAAGTTGCTTAACGTATACTATCATGTAGGCAAAGAACTTAGCTTACTTGGCTTGATTTTACGGTCATTAATTCGTTGATTGATCGTACACATCTTTGATCTTTTCAAATAACGTAACTACTCTTTTCATGTCAGCTTATTTAATCCAATCAACGTTAATAAACTGACTATCAAAATACTTACACCGAGTGAGATTAATCATTTCACGAGTTGTCTTTAAAAATTATTCCATGATGTTGTTTGCAGATTTCCTTACACGCCTCTTTATGTTTGTTGTTTTAGTAAAAATTATGGAAAATTTACCCACATGTTATGAATTATCAATACCTGAAAAAAGTAAGTGCTAGTTCTCATATGAGGTATGAGTAAACAAGAAAATAAATATAGTAAGTAATTATAATCTGTTTAATAATTGTGAGAAATGTGTTTGTGTGTTTTAAGAACCCAACGTACAATAAAGGTACATTTTTGACAAGTTTTGGCCACATACACATTTGATTTCACCTTTTCTTGTAAAAACTTATCTCCGATTTTTTCTACATAATTATCTTGCTTCAATCAACATCACTTACATACTTTCACTTTTTAGGGTAATGATGGGAGATATCATTTTTCTGAATTCTATTAATCTCTTTTTAACGATAGGTTTAGCATTAATGAGAAAAATAATTTGGTGACTAGGGTTACAAAAATTCATAATGAATAAAGGCACTAACGAGGCGTATAAATGCAAACAAGAGTTAAATCCAGTGAGTCATACATAATTTCAGGTCGACCAGCGAATTATGATTCTAAAACATCAAGCTGAATCTCTTGGAGAAATCAATAACAAGATTTTGTGGGAAAATTCCTTCAAATAAATAACTAAATTTCAGATTCAGTTAGTTACTCATTCAGTATCAATTAAAGATTAACTACAGGCATGTGTCTTTTCATTACACACAAAATCATGTTTTTATTTCACTTTACATTATAAATAAGTAAGATAATTACAAAGTACAAGTATATGAATATGAAATTAGTATACATGTCTATTTGACCATTCAGCTCAGTTTAGTTCAACTTAGTTAATGTATACTCGAATCATTAAGTGAGTTCACTGTACTGGTGGTATAATAATTGCGCAGCATACTTATTACTCTATTAGGTTAAAATGTGGTGCACTGCTTAAATGGACTCAGCTCACGTAAAGTTAGTTAATTAACCTCTGATTTCGCACAGACAATTGTCTGCAACCACTTTTGATTGGGCTCTCTTTGATATGTGCCAGGTGCATCGATAAATGTTGCCACACTTGTTCTTATTTTACTCGCCAGATTAGGCATTTTAACTATCCTAGCTTTTCACTGTTTTCAAGACTTGAGCTGCACTTCGTGTAAGCAATGCTCTATCGCTTATCCTTTGTAGTCGTCTTTGCACACAACGAGCTGTTGTTGAAAAGCATTGAGTACAAACTTGAATTTGCCGCTTGTTCACTAGTCTTTTGACTCGAAACACTGAATGATTAGATTAGCATGTAAGGACAATGTCGGGTATTAGTACCTATACAATTAATACAGCACTGTGAAACTAATAGTAATGCTTAGAATTATATCACAAGATCATGAGAAATTACAAAAATAAAAAAAAATATGTTATCAACATACAGTATCAACAATATAGTCACTAGAACATCGCTAATCACAGAAAGATTTATCGAGATATTTCTATATAGTTAGTCTAGTGTGTAACAGCTACTTCACCAATATCCCTGAGCATCTAACGCATCATGAAAATTGAGATACGCTCGCGTTAGCCATATCAGTGTCATAGATAGAACATCTTGTAGATTTAAAATTACAACATGCTGTCTGCTAGTAGCACTAGATGAACTCAACCGCCGGATAAGAAATTTAATCTCACATCTTAGTATTAATATCAGTCAATATCTCAATTCTAAATATATCGTTTATTATCACAACGAAGAGTAGCTAACTTAGAAATTTCTGACGTACGAAATATATCAACAAAGTAAGATAGGGAATCCCCAGTCTAAGCCAGTAGATATCACACTGCTGTCATTCCTCCAAGATAGCGAGGCGGCGACCGCTGACATAGTGTCGTAAGGACACTGTCTCATCTAAGGAGGTATCATCCGCGTTAATAAGTGAACTCTAAGTTTCATAAGCATTCCGCCACAAGAAAATGGGTCTAAGCAATCATTACACATCACATAGGTATGGTTTAGGAGCTCAATACTGGTAATTTTGCCTAAGAGCTCTATGAATGAAGGCATAGCTAACTCGATGTGCTATCTCTAGGCTATACGCACTTATCAGCTGCACGAGAGCTAGGTACAGTCCTGATATCCATCGCTGATGCGAATCACACATTTATAGAGGAGACAGAAGTCACCACGATAATGTCTAGTCACAATGAATCTTATGGCTTGATTCTGAATAAGTTGTTTCGTATAGCAAAATAGAGCAATATGTGAACAGCGTTAGGGCAATATGGATACGATGAAACTTGGTCAGAGATTAAATGAATGAGGGATAACTCGCAGCGTTCGTTCCAATTTCGTATTCATATGATAATTGTCGAATTCAGTAATTCGAGCCCCTCGTGTGTAGTCGCAACACAGAGACATACTGAAAATACATGCATTCGCACAAGTCTGATCCTCAACAGACACCAGATTGCTTGGTTTTCTCTTATCAGGGAAGTCTAGACAGTTCATGTGTGGACTACAGGCCCTTGATTCTGGTTGTGTTGGCGTCACCAAAACTTAACTCAGGTATCACTCATGATCAATATTTAACACGATATAGATATGTACTACTATTCCTATGACTCGCTCACTTTTACGATAACACTCTGGAACGTAGATACAAGAAATGTGGAGCGCTCAGCAGTCTGGAAGCACAGGAGAACGTTCTTTTTGCTGATAATTATTCAGTATTCGATACCTGGGGTTATAAGAATACTATATGAGTTATTCAAGAGAGCACAAGATGTTATCTGCTAGATTATTAGCAAGAGAGTTGACCTGATTCGTCATGACCCGGTGGACGCTAACGTGACCACATGTGATGTTGCGAATGTCCACATCATAGCAACCAGAGCCAATTGAGACGCAATCATCCCCTACATAAAGGCAGGAATAATTTATGGTTAATATTAGTGGGAGTATATTATATTAGAAATAATTGTCTTGTGCTAAGAAAACAAACCATTTGAAATGAAGGAATTATATATTTGGACGTTGTTGGTGTTTTCGATGTGGATGCCATCAGTGTTAGGACTCAACTGCGGAGCTGTTATATGGATCGATTCTATGTGGACGTTGTGACAGACATCGAACCTGAAGTGGAATTGAGGACTATCCTGTATTTTGAGTCCTTTGACTGTCAAGTTTGAGCTCTGAAAGAATCTAATCGCCTGCATAGCATGAACAATAAGCTAGTGAGCTTCAACCAACAAATAAAGCTATGCTATCGTCCTGGTAAAATCGTTAAGGATAGATGCTTACGATAGGACTGTCACAAGGACCCGGCAGTGTGGTTCCGTTAGGACCCTGTATGAAATTAAGTGTCAGAGTCCAAAAAAAGTTCAGAATTGACAGAATACAAGTGACTGCTCATRTTAGTCATGTCACTCATGTGTAACATATGTGACAGCAAAATTACCCTGTGAGGTTTGCAGGGGAGCTCCCACCATTTTTGCCCCCTTCCGTCAATACGGCCACCACCTTGGAGTGACATTCCCTGGACCTTGTAGAACACCAACCATTGATGCTTACTGCTGTTCTTCGGCCACTCTTCAGGCCCGTCTGGTGGCACAACTGACCCGTCAATCTGTTTTTCAAAGAAGCAAATTATTCTCGTTAATACCAAATGATAAGGCCAAGGCAACACAATTAGACAATGCAWGTAATAATGTTTACCTGGAAGATAATCTCGCTTTCACAAGGCCCTGTGAACATAGTAGCCTGAATCATGAAGGTGTATCCGCTAGGAGCATGTAAGACAGACGGCTCAGACTTATCGGTATTACTRCAGGCCGCGTCCCAAGCAGMCTTAAAGGCCTCYGTATCATCCACAATGCCATCCCCMACAGCGCCATACTTCCTGACATCAAAAATGCCGGCAGGAACATAGGCTGGTGCATCAGCAGAATCGACSGGTTGGGGAGAAGGCGGCAAGGAAATCCCCGAGGTAGGGGAGGAATAACGCACAGGAGGTACATGTTTGTTTCGTTTGAACGTATGTTTATGGTGTCTTGCATGAGAAAGCGGAAAAAGGGAAGCATTGAAGACCAAAAGAGCATGTAAAAACAGCRAAGTCAGATAGAATTTCGCCATCAAACAAGCGCTTAAGAACAAACCCAAGGAAGTTAGCAAAAACACACAGGTTTGCTCAGGAGTTAGTTTAAGTTGATTGTTATAGTATATGAAAGTGAGAGAAACTGAGAATAGAGTGCAATTTATTGGGTAAAGAGTAAAAACTAGAGAACAAAGCAAGCAGAATAACTGAAAGGCTGAGAAATGAGCACCACCAAAATGGTACTACACCTCTTATATATATATATACACACTAGTATCATACATACATAACAACTTATGATAGTGGAATGAATACAATAATGGCACAAAAAAACCGACCATATTCTAAACAAGCATGCTTTGCTTTTGAGAGTGAGTGGATGTTGCAGAGACGACGGTTAAGGCAAACAAAAAAAAATAGAGATGAGAGAGAAGCAGGAAAACAAGAATGCCATAGCAAAGAGTGGTAATTAGATGAATTGTGGGCAAAGCAGATTAAAAGACCTCCACCACAGTCCCACGTTCGACCCATTACACTTCACTTTTTTCTATGGTTATATTTGCATTTGTCACTAACTTCAAAATTCCTAAAACTGGTTTACACGCCCTTGAAATTCAGTTTTACTTCCTTGAGGGAGGTCAATAATTCCAAATAGTCAAGTCAGATATTATGGTTACCACCGGAAATAATAAACTACTATAAATCCCCGAGCTATATTGAATTATATAGAGGTAACGAGCTAATCAACTCGAAACGAATACAACATATTGTTGAATCGCGAATATCTTTAGGACAGCACGTTTCTTTGTGAGAACCAATTTTACTCATTCTGTTGTGGCACTTGTTGTTCATATAATTTCTTCTACATCACAATCTTGGTATCTTCACTGCAATAGTATAAAAGACAAGAGGATTTATAGAGAGTAAGTATAAGGATGCATAATATGGAGTAGCTTGTAAATCTCTGTCTGTTATAGCAGCCAGACTAGACAATTTTGTTTTTGCGGGAGAATGTTTCGACTATTCGACAGTTGAGCCACGTTGCAGTTTATGTAATTATCCCTCTGTTGTAATATAAGAGTCGAGTAACATAGGTTCTTGCGTTAACAGAAATGAGTGTGAGAAACGATAGAGATGGATGGGATAGGTGATACGCGAAGTCAAAGTGACCTTGATCTTATATCAGTAACACTTGAAGTATCTATGATACATGAATTTTTCGCAGCCTCGCTAAAATGAAGTACAGTATCGTGACAAAAATGTTGAATGTAGGGAACACATAACTCTGATAATATAAAGGAAGTAAACGACGGTATATATTTTTGGAGATGATCGGAAATTTAACTAGGATAATTGGTGTAGTGTGTAAATTCTTTGTCAGGTCATATTCAGGTTTCAAGTCACCACTGCATTAAACGTGACAGATTCAATGAAAAGTGAGGAGATGTGATAAGCCGATGTATTGCAAAGAAGAATAGAATTTCGATAGGATATATTGCAAAGATACTCAAACGTGGACTCCTTTCTTCCCACGTAGAATTAATCACTAAGCGAGACAGTGCGCCGTATGTCCATTACAATGTTTCTTTTGATATTGTGATTCTACGCAAAATTTTTTTACTAAGGAGAATTATATTTTGAGTATACTAAATTAATCTAAGAATAACGGGAATATTAATCGACGAAGGTACACTAATAATGGCTATTAATCGCAATGAGAGTTCTGTCGAGAGAGCGAAAATGAGAGTATGTTGTTATTACAATCCTATGGATTCTAGCGAGAGAGTTATTACATATAATGTGTAATACTTCTGCATGTTAATTCCTACGTCAATCCAAACGACAAAAATCTCAGTTAAAAACTTGACTGAAGCGTCACTATAACTACATTATCTTATCAAATACTATGTAATCAGGTATGGACATAGCAAGATTAAGTCTGTAGAGTTAGAAAACCCACAAGTAAGATTCGAGTTAATAATGAGTAACGTATGCTGATGGACACATAAATCAGTACCTCATATTTTTCTGATATCTTTAAGACACAATTGTGAGATAATAACTTCGATTCAACTATTTATCATGTTAAGATTTTAGGACGCATCTTTATTCTTCGATATTGTATTAAGTTTTGTTCGGTTATGTGAAGACTGAGACATAAAAACATATCTATCTAGGAGAAAATGGATCAAAGATCGGAAAACAAAATAATTTTCACTTACATGCAAAAAAGAGGAAAAACTTGACGAATTCTTTGTGCCAGAAGCACTGCAATGTAGCGAGATAATACAACTTCATCAACCATCAATATAACACAGCGCACCACATAGACATAGGATTAATTAGAGAAATACACAATAGGGTTTAGATCACGACTGTGAGCGAGAAAAATGAAACACGGAAAGCGAGCCATAAATGAGAAATGCAGCCTAAGACACCAAAATCAGAACATGTAGCTCTCCTGACTCTTCGTTATGCTCTCATCTGTTGTTCGTTCACTACTCGATGGCCCCCAATATAAAGCTCAGAGTATTTTTCGGCTTGGACCGATAGTTCCGAGAGATAAGAGAAAAATTACTCCGAGACCCTCTTGTGTTATGTTACGAAGGGGTGCATAACTATCGAGCACAATCTAAACACATCAACATGACACGACTCAAAGAACTTAAATACCAGTCTGTCGTGCTGAGTTGAAAATACAGCCGAGTAAAGACTAATATCGCTAGAGTAGGTAGAATAATGGATAGTTGGTGATAAACATATGAGCTGCTAGTCGACAGTCCTGACTAACTGTCGAATTGGTAAAGAGGAGGAGAATAATGAGCTGAGTACAAGAATAGGTTCTATATTCGGTTCCCCCACTATATGCCAACACCTTATACAGATTCTTGAGACGTAATCAGCAGCATCGCCTTGCTTTCTTCACTCCATTAAGATGCAACAGCAACTGGCAAGTTTCTTTGTGTTCATTGCTGTTTTTTTCATCAAAGTAGCAGAACTTACAACTTTCTATCTTTTCGCAAAGCAGTATTTCATCCTTCAAACAATCGCTGCTAAAGGAACTTGAAAAGAAGGAAAGTGATTAGATAGCTGCAAACAGACTTTAAGATACAAGAATCTTTTTCCAACTCAATGCAGATAGGCGTCGAATCCATCACTCAAATATTTGACAGTTCAAAGGAAAATTATAAGGAGAGAATATAATACGTAACTACTAAGAAAAATAGGCGCATGTTGAATATTTTTCTCACAAATTTTAAGACTATCTAACATTTTCGTGCTAGGACGAGAATCTCAGACTCATTGGAATGTAATAATTATCTTGTTTTAAGAGAGAATGATAGAAGTATTCTGTCTCCATAAAATAATAACTGTTAGAGAATGCAAAAGAAGTAGAATACCATGACCATGGATATTCGTCGCGTGAGAGATCTAGAACGTAACTCATTTCGGTTGCGGTCTAGCGAGACCTCAAATTATGCAACATATTAATAGATTTTAAAATAAAGTTTTTTCATTGGTGGACATAGACTATTTCGCTATGGAAATCGTGTGTAGAGAAGATTGTAATTATAATATCACGCTGCGGATATAGTCAAGAAAGCTCGGGCTCCTGAAGGGGGATACAATGCAATCCAATTCAGTACCTTTCATTTGCCACGGGATCATTGCTACATTCTAGCATAAGTCTTTATTGCTGCATCGGAGATATCAATATCTTCATCGACCACATTATGTTAGGACATGAAAATTTTGTACATTGCTATATACCTTTTCGAGTAAACATCATTAGTATATTTTTGAAGACTACTACCCAGTGCGTTGATGGACGTGTGTATTACATTGCAAACAAATCAAAAAGTAATTAGTACGATGTATGCAGTTGCGGATAGGGCATAATACAGTAGTGACCCTCTACACTAATCATGTCACAGCATAATAAAACAGACCTTTTACCTAGCTCTGATAGTCTGAATATTATTAAGATAAGTGAATATGCAATGATATATATGTGTGGTCTACCCTTGTTGAAACAGAATAGAAACATGTGTTAAACATAACACTAATCACTAATATTTACGTGCACAAAGAGTGAGTAACTGGAAGTTGTTCACTATAATGTGAAATAATATTGCTACTGTCCAGGGTACAAAATTCAAGTTCCAGCGATAGCACATTTACGGTGTGGAAAAAGGTATTTTCGATTCATTACTATTATGACATGTCAGGCACACACCAGCATAAAAAAATTAGCAATACAAACACTCCCAACAGCTTTCGTAGATATGTTGGCCCGGAAAAATACAAAGTTCGTAACGGGCTGGGGATAGAGGAATACAGTCAGGCACAGAACAGAAAAATACTAAAACAGAAAACAGCCAAATCTCCCTAGCCTCACTCCGGAAGCGCGAGACCATCTTTCACCTGGGAGACTAAGGGTCCGGTGGGCTAAATTCAAAACGCCTTCAGGTAAAATACCGGAAAACACGTCCACATTCAACCTCCTTTTCCCGTAGCCAAGAACTTGTTTTAATTGCATATCATAAAGGAATTCGACAACTGCTTCAAATACTGTGTAATCTGGAAGGACTGATTGCGGACTTCAAATAATATGCACAGGCTAATTAGCTAAATGGAATTACAATTCAATCCGCCAGTCGCTCTCGTGGATTCATAACCCGCACCTTGCTGTGCGAAAATGGGATATGCATTCGAAATAGATGACTGAGTTATTAAGATATATTCAACGATCAACGAATGATATGGAAATGGATCGCAGTAAATCTGGTCCTTTTACCAAGAAAAGTATTTATAAGTTGCATGGTCCAATCATTGATCCGAAAATTTTACATAATTGGGAGGTTGCCGTATAGTCCCTCTCACGATTTCTGTATTTACTTTAACTTAAAAATGAAATTTTCTAACAAATATTATGGAATATGGGAGGAACCTGCCGACTTAGTGGAGTAAATAGAAAAGAGGAAGTCCAATTTGAACTACTTGATTAGGTTAAAGCCAGAACATCTATATTTCTATTATAAATTAGAAGAGGGAAGGCTTTATACTCGCGTCATCTGTCGCTCGTTGGTTTCTCTTCTTTTAGTCATTCATTGAAATAAATATACAAGCGACGGGTAACGATTTAAATAACGGAAAATCCATATTCAAATTGTATCTAGAATGATGGAAAGTGGAACAGGCAGATATCATTTTCATTATGGCAAATCAAAATTTTGTAGATAGGCCATCATTAGTCCCAACCATGGGGCAAATGAATCGATACATATCAGTTTTAATAAAGAATACGAAAAAGCTTTTTTGTTCGCTAAGTTATAAGGAATCACGAACCAAAGTTAAGCAGAATAGTTTATTTTCCGAAGAAAATTCGATACCGCTTAGAATCAAAACAGATTAAATTTGTCGAAAAGTGCAAAT